>BMAC01001153.1:85005-97936 GCA_014905375.1 Phtheirospermum japonicum
ATTTACACGAGTAGTTTTGAATTTACACGAGTATTTCTAAATGTACATGAGTAGTTCTGAATTTTACACGGGTAGTTCTGAATTCTCGAAGAACAAAATAAAATAGTTATAAAGGGTATTTAGTACTCTTATATAATTCTTGGGAGTAAATGGGAAGTTGAGATTTCAATGGCCTATTTGGGAAAAAAAAATTCACTAATGGTTTATATGGGAATTGACCCTAAAAAAAATTATATTTACCGAATTAAATACTATTTTCCATGATTTTAAAATAAAAAACCCACCGAGGTGGTATCTTCAAAAAAATAACGACGCTTTCTCATTTACGTTTTCCAATGGAATAAGTTGATCCATCGTATCTATGTAATATTATTGATCAAATTACAACCACACATGTATGTTCAGTGATAATTATTCTAGTAAAGACATGTTAAATTACATCAATTTAAGTTGAACAAACTGTTTGAGAATTTCGATTGTATATTCCTCGAGAGACGACTCGAGTCAAGTTGCCAAACTACGCGCGACCCCGTTCTCTTGCGGGCAAGCTATTGATCTTTTGACAAATTTTCATAAGTAGGCAACACAAAAGCTTGAATCATTGCCCTCGAAAATCCTTTGGTATTGCCTTTGGTAATAATGGTGGCAAATGTTTGTGCCATTTGTCCGAAGGATTCACCGAAGGTATTTTTCCTCCGTAATACCCTCGGTAATACCGAGACAATTTTCCCCTAGGTAATGCCCTCGGTGATTTACTATTTTATTATATTGACAGTTTATGCAATCCTACAAGAAATGAAAAAATGATAATACATGGCCAAAGTAAACCACACTTCCATCCCCTCCAAACTTATTTGCAAATATTTAGTAATGAATTTGGAAAATAAGAAAGTGGTTTATGTTAGTTGTGACTCACAAGATCTACGAAAAGTTGTGTGGGGAAGATCGGCCTCATGGCCTCTTATTACCTTGCCCACTCGTCGAATAACTTCTTTCATGAATTTCATCTTTCTCTTTAAGCTCTTCAATTTCCCCCATAAATTGTCATTCTTCTTGTCCATTCCAACTACTCGATGCTCAAACTTCATTAGTCTCTCCATAATGTACTCATCTCGCATCAATATCTCATTGTCACTTATTGGATAACTTTCCAACTCCTCATATCTCATCATGGGAATATTCACATAAATTGAGAATGTTTCGGTTCCACCTCCCATTGCGTGGTGATCTAGCTCTCTTTGAACACGCATCCTTCGATGAATCCATTGCCCAATTATTTTTGTTTCTTAATCCCCTGGGTGAGGTGAGGTAGGTATCAGGAAGAGGGAATTCATCATCCCCTATTTTTTGGAACCAATATATGTCTTTGAATTGAATATTTATTATTTCTATACTCTCAGGAAAAACCTTCCAAGTCTCAAAGTCGATGTCCATGGTTATTGTAATTGGATTTATTATCCTTATGATGCAAATGGGGCCCACGTTCACCTTTGCTTGCCTCTCTAATTGGTCACAAATGGCTACACCCACATCAAAATTCATTTCAGTCACTATACACCACAAGATGAACACTTCTTCACATCTTATCTCCTTGTTCTTAAATCTTGCAAGGATTTTAGAGGCCATGGCACACTGTATACATCGAAATATTGGGTTTCGAATTTAAGATAACCTTGATGTTATTGAATCGAATCTCCGAGGCCCGTCATGCCCCTTGCCTTTTTCATGTCAACCCAAAATCCACTCAAGCTGAATCGATATGGGTGCTTAGAGTGGAAACCTTCGCTTTGAATTCTGATGAATTTGTGTAGCTTCTTAATTGTGATATGGTGAAATTCATTTGCCCAATTGAAAAGTCATCCCTATTAGTTAGTACATTAGTTCTTAGAAACTCTAGCGTCATGAGTGTACGTCAGCCAATGCTTGTTCATAAACCCCTTATTATGTGAAGTTTGATAAAAGAGTCAATTGATTTTGGCTTTGATCTTTATCGATGGCATTCATTCCATGCTTTCATTTATTTTTGGTTGGATTTCCAATTTTCAAAGACGATCCCATTTCTTCTGGCTTTCGGGTGAGATTATGTGTACCCCGAGTAATGCCGGATCGGTATCCAGATTTGGGACATGAACTTTTTGGGTTTCGGAGGGATTGCCTCTTCGCCAATTTACTTTGACGAATTTTTTGACAAAAAAACTCTAATTCAATATTCATTCGTGCATTAACTCCCATCTAGTTATACTCTCAATGGACTTAATGATCATATAAAATCAATCTTGACAAACATGAATAATTACAAGTCATTCCAACTTCAATAAATTGTAGGCCCAAAGATCATTGTATTCATATATATCCCCCAAACTCATGAAAGTTGTGAAGCCCCGTCAATTTACCCGTCAATTATTCATTATATCACTATTTTTATTCATGTCAATTGAAGTATTTTATCACAATAATATTTTGTTGGAATATATATTAGATATTATGAATTTTTAATTCCTATTTATTTAATATTATAGCGGAAATAAATATACACAATATATTTTTATTTTAACTCATTTTGTTAAATCGGGCTAAAAATTCTTTAAATCTATTCAATGAAATAAACCCAAACCATTGAGTCCAACCCAAAGACTTGGGCCCAAATAATAAGTCCAAAGGCCAGCCCAAATTCCAAAATGCCTTAGTTACTATTTCTGCTCCTTCCATCGGGTTAGAACACACACACAAAAAAAAGGTAACAGTGAGGGTTTCGCTAATGTCCTCCAACACCGCAGGACCGCAGACTTCGTCGGAAACCTGACAAAAATCCAACCGTCGGATCATAACAAAACTTACACCATAGGTAACCCTTTTCAAAAGGTTTCCAACGCCATCTCCTGATCGACGATCGAAGCTCTGGATCATTGGAAAAATGCCAATGAAGTTCTTGTGCGTTGTCGCATTTTGGCCAGCGCCGTCGAACTTTGGCGGCCGATTTACGGCGAACGGCAGGTCCAAATTTAACATATAATATATCAATTTGTTCATCTTTACTTCAGCTTCAAAAGCCCATAATTAATTTCATGTTTCAGGTCTTATCCATCCGGGGTTTTGAGTTTGAAAGATTGTGCATATATGTAAGTATATGTGTTATGTGTGATCGTGTGTGTGTTTTCCCGACCGGTGATGGTCGGAGCTTGGTCGGGAAGCAGTCAGGAAGTTTTCGGAAGTGGGGCCCGCCAGGATGAGGTGATGTCGATGGGAAGGATGTGTTGAACTTTAGTTTTTGGGTAGAAATGAATTGGGTCAAAAGTTGAGGGATATATTTTTGAGAATTAGATATAGATTTGGACCCCATTAAAGATTTTTAAAACTTCAATTTGAACCCTCTAATTATCAATTTAGTCCCCTGAAATTAAGCTTTGATTTATTCTGAATTGACCCCAAGTCAGATTCTTTAAAACTGCAGATTGACCCCACAAACTTTTAAAAGTTCTTAAAATTATTTTTTGACCCTAATTATTTTATTAACTTTTCAAAACTGTACAACTTTCTTATATTTGAGCCGAAATGGGCAAACGACTTTCAAATGATTTCAAATTCGAACCACAACTTCGTTATAACATCCTTCTACGTAATACGTATTCAAAATTACAATTTTACCCTTTGAACTTATGAGTTCAAGAATCGAGGCAAAGCATATTTATTGTACTATTACGCTTCCAATTATATTAGTATCATTTCCAAGTGTCTTAGGACCTTATATATATTATTTTAATATATTTATATTTTATTATAGGACTGTACATGGGCTTCTATCTGGAAGTGACGAGGCATTTCATGTACTAGATCGGGAACCTCATAAAGCCATCGTAGTTATATGCTTGATTCTGAAAAGAACTTCAAAGAAGGTGAGTAAAACTTTCTTAAATTGGGGAGTTTGAAAATTCCTCAAATTATAATGCGTTGTTTGTGCTTATCTGCGAGTAAAATATTTTTAAATGGAAAGTTTGAGATTTTCCAAACCAAGAAGCACTTGTTGCTTAAACATATTTTTCTGTTTGTATAAGTCTTTCGAAAAATAGTATTTTGAGGGAAAATAAGCAAGCTTGCATTGCCCTTATGCTTGTGCTTAATCATAAGTTCAATTATATGATTTTATATTAAAGGTATCATTTGAACTCGACTGTTGTTATTGAATGTCTGTTATCGATTGTTACTGCCTGTTATTGTTACTGTCTGTCCCTGTCCCTGTTACTGTCTTTCTGTCTGTCACTGTTACTGTCTGTCAGGCACGAGTAGTTTGGGCAATCAATTGAAAAGGTTGCCTGTGATTCTTGCTTGACTACTCGTGGTACCTATTCCCATTGTTCCTGGTCGGGTCAGAGACGACGGTAGGATCTGGGTCTTAGATTGGGTATATTCCGGAATATGGCGTACCCTGGGTTTGAGTCCCATAGATAAAGGGACGTCGAGCCTACTGGGAGGGAAAGGCGATTGAGGCTTCGTCCTGGAGTGTCATCTTTCATGGTGAGTGAAAACGTGTGAGTTGATGTTTGATCGACATCAATTCTACGTTTATGTGAGTTAATCTTGTTCGGAAGCTAAGTGCTACGCGTGGGAGCCACCTCTAGAGTTCTTCGGGAGCTAAATGCTATGCACAGGAGCCACCTCTAGAGTTCCGTATTCGGACACTCACTAATCGGACTGACTATTTTAGAACGAGATAGATTTTCCTGTCTGTTCAACTGTTAATTGTTTCAATTGATTTTTCAAAAATAAGTTAGTATTACTTGTGTATTTTAAATACGATAATTGGTTAAATCTTGGGAAAATCTATTGTTTAATCTATCTAAAATATTTTAATTTTGATTAAAATACTGAATTCATTATTTGATTGAATAATGTGTTTGTTGTTGACTAAAGTTTTGTTATACTCATAAAAATAGTTTGCACACCAGGTGCTTTGATTATTTTATGAAAATTATTTTCTAAACTTTTGTAAATTTTATATTTTAAAAGAAAATTTGCATTTTCATTTTTCTCCCTCACTAAGCTCTTTTAGCTCACGCTCTCTTTTGTTTTAAAACCAAACTCTCCAGATATCTATATTTTGAGAGTGACCCGGATCTCGATCCTCCCGGTGAAGAGTGGCTCATTGGCTAGGGCTACCTTTTATCAGTTTAGTATTGATTGTATAATATTTAGTCGTATTAAGTCTACCAATACAACAAGTTTTAATGAACAGAAGGTGAGACTTTGTTTGTTTATTTTTTATTTTTATTAAGGTAGTATTTTAGACTTGGGGCGTTACAAAAGTTCCCCCCAAACATCACATTATTTAAGAATCAAGGCCAAATAATCCATCTACATGTTTCAATTTCATAATTATAATCTGATTTCAAGGTTCAAACATTCATACAAAGTGTTTGATGGAATTCCTCAATGAAATTCTAATCCCATAATCAAAAGTTGAAGTAGCCTAACCAAAAACTCCAGCATAATCATAAATATTGATAGTATTAAGCCTCAATAGACAGATATTCATGTATAACTTCTACCAATTCCAAAACTTTCCAAAATTCACAACTAAAAACCCTAAATTGAAAAGATTGAAGAATTCATACCTTTTTATTCGATTCAACAATTGAAAGGAATAAGAGTGATGTGGTTTTTTTTAAGAACTTGAATTTATTGAGTACTTGAACAAAAATGATTCTTTTTTGAAATAAGGGGCAGTTGTGAGTGAAGAAGATAAGAAGGGAATCGGGAATTCTTTTCTAAGTTTTAGCATTTTATATCTCATTAGCATCTCATTTATGACCTGATTGGAGGTCATAAATTTTGGTTGTGATCACTTGTCTAAAAATAGCATCTGTAATGATCCAAGTTGTGACCATGAAGGGGTCACGAATGATCTCTATGAAAATAGATTTTAGTAACTGTTTTGTAGATTTTTAGTGGTGATGAGAATATAAGGGGTTCATGGCTCGGTAATATTGGGATTCAATCCGAATGTAAGAATCAAGGGGTTTTTACCTTGAAATTTAAATGAAAATAACGAGAAACTATAAAAATAAACTAACTAGGGAATGTAAATGTAAGTATTTCGTATGCCTCGTGCGTATGACTAATGGAAATAGCAAGAAAGAATGAAAACAAGCAACAAAAAGCAAAGTTTCACTAAGTACAAGCATGAAAGCCTAAAGTACTACTATGCATGCATGATCATGAAAACTTTAATAATGCAAATTAGCAAAGACCGAAAGCATCAATGGAAAGAGCAACAAAAGTTGACGTGAAGTTAAATACTTTACGAGAAATAACTAGAAACGAAGAGTAGATCTAGAATTCAACATAAAACTATGCATGAAAATAAAAACCAAAATAAAGCATACGAAATACTCAAAATAAAAACGATCAAGGACTCGTTCTATGATCTAGATGTGTCACTCACCTAGATCCCAGAGCCAAATAACAAAATCTAGCAATTAATCTAAGAGTTAAGGCAAAATGCATAAATTGAAGAACAAGCATGAAATTAAAGGAAAGCTTACTTGAATTAAGGAAAGGAATAACAAACTTGAATGAAATAGCAAAAATAAAATCCAAGTGATGTCCTGAATTTTCTTAGGATTACAAACCTAAGGAAATATTCCAAATTAAATCTAAGAACTAGAGAGAGAAATTAATTCCAAACCCATGCAAGAGTTGGGAGAATGAGTGATCCCTTTAAAAAACAACAGTTGTGTCCTATTCATCTAGGGTTAAATGGTCCAAATTAGCCTTTAACGCTTGTATTTCTTGGGTTTGACCAAGTTTGACCGGAAGGCACCTTCCTAGAAACTTGGCTAGGTGTTTAGCTTGATTTGGCTCGGCCTTTGGGCGCCCATGGCCGGGCACTGGGCGTGGATGTTGGCAGGGCTGGGTGCGGATCATGGCGTGGGTGGGCGTGAATCTTTGCATGTCCAGGCACACAGATGGGCAAGGATCTTGGCGTGGGCAGGCGCGCGGGCGTGCGTGAGTTTTGGCGTGGGCAGGCACGCGGGCGGGCAAGGATCTTGGCGTTGCCTGGCATCGGGCGCTTGGCATGCGCGCAGGCGCTGGGCGCTGGTGCTGGGAGCGTGCGGGAGCTTGTGGGCGAGAGCTATCGGGCGTGTGCGGGCGTTGGGCGCGCTTCGCATGCGCGGGTGCTTTGGCGTGCGCAAAGGGGGCTGGCGCGGGATTTGGCTTCGCCTGGCATGCCTTGGCTAGCATTCCAGAATGTTTGGCCATTTTTGAACTTGCTCTTGGCACCGATTGCTTGGCTTGAATTTTTATCCTCAATGCCTTTACCTATGAAAATAGGAAATTTGATCATAAAAATCCAAGAATTACACCAAACCTCAAATTAATTGAACCCATTTAACCAAATTAAGTATAAAATAAAAAAGAAACATGACAAACAATTAAAAAAAGAAAAACCACCTAATAACCTAATAAAACTCGAATCGAAACCACTAAAAACGACACTAAACCCTAAATACAAACACAATAAAAATACCACAATTACATGCAAAACAGTAACGATCCGATATGTGGTCGAGACTTGGGTCGCAATGAGGTCAGAATATGCAATTTTTCAAATTTTTAATAAAAACACTACTTATGTACGTTTTGTTTGTTGGGTTGTCTCCCAAATAACACTTATATTTATACCTTTATCTAGACGCTTATTTAGTTCAAGGAAACACAAATGTTATTGCAAATGTTTCTTCAATTACTCCATTCAATATGTTTTGTTTCTTTGACCATTGACAATGAATATTCCTCCATCCTATTTTAGCCTCGTGGCCATCAACTTTCCTTTTTCATCCTCGATCATCTTCTCGTTTTCCACTATCTCCTTAAAATTTAGACTCAAATGCCTTTGAAATTCTCGAGGTGGTTTGGCATCATCCTCCAAGACGAGTTTATGCAAGTAAGTCCAAGGTCTAGCTCCCTTATTAACTTTGGGTCTCCAACCAATCGCACCCTTACGAATTTTAAGCTCTTCAATCGACCCCTCCTCTTCCTCTCGGTCCGAATTTGCAAAGATGATAATCGGCTTGCTCTCCTATTTCTCCAAATAGACACGCTTGAGGGGAGATGGAGGAGGCTTAAGCTCTGGCTTGTGCCTCTTCTCGGTCTCGTTGGGGATTAACTCGAACATTTCACCGATCCCATCAAGATACTCTTCAAGCTTCCAATCTTATCATCGAAAATCGCCACCTCCCCCGCTAAAAATCTGTTAGTGCCCTCAACGACACAATTAAAATCTCCTTCACTCGATTCGTTGGCACATTGAAACACAATGTACTCATCGTTATAAACAAGGGGCTCATCATCCTCACAATAACTTTTAACATAATCTCCCGAGTCAAACTTGATTTGCATCTTTTTGTAAATATTTTCATTTTCGATTTTGTTTCATGTTGCGTGTTTTTCGCTTGCTTTTTGTTGCTTTAGGAGTCGGGTTGGCCGTTTTTCGTATTTCTAGATTTTCTTAGTTTTTGTACGTTTTGTTATTAATTTTCGTAGATTTTCACGTTTCTATTTTTCTTGGCCGTAGGACGTCCAAGCGGGGCCCACGCTCATTTGGGATCATTGATACTCGACTCGGGAATGGACGGACAAAGCAAAGAAGCGCAGCAGATGAGTTTCGACAAACCGGCGGATGCGAAAAGAACGAGAAATCGAGCTGGGCGCTGGAATCCAGTCGACCGACTGAATGTTCAGTCGATCGACTGACCTTTAAGTCGATCGACTGACCCAGCTAAAATCGACTGGATTCCAGCGAGTTTTGAAGTTCTTGACATGGCAGTTGATCGACTGCCTACTTGGCCGATCGACTGCTGTCGATCGACTGGGTCCTCTCAAGATCGACGGAATTACAGGGCTTCAGGCCATTTTAACATCGCAGTCGATCGACTGCCGACACGATCGATCGACTGCCAGTCGATCGATTGCTTTTTCTCAGTGGATCGACTGAAAAGCAGATTTTTTGAAGATATTAGCAATCAGACGTCATTTCAATAAGACAACTTGCATCAGGGCTTTCTTCTCCAAGAGAGCTTCACCAAAAACCAGAGAAAACTTTCCCTTTWGATATTTTACTTATTTTAATTTCTATAATTCCTAGTAATTAGTTATAGATTAGTTAAGCTAAGATCTTAGTAGTTTAATCTTCAAGCTTTGTTTTAAGTTTCCTTTGTGAAGAATCATTCAGCTTTCAAGCTTCTCTCCTTCAAGCTTTTGTAATCACATACATTTGGTAATATCCTTCTATAATCTAGTTTTATTTTCATGTTATTCCTTTCTAATATTGTGTTGTATTTTGGATCATTAGTTTAGTGTTTCTTTTGCTTATCAAAATTTTAATTTCATTTTATAGCTTTCTAGCTTATGAACTTATGCTTTTAAGTTATAAAGTTATAATCAATTTCTAAGTTAGTAAAAGTTTATTAAGATCTTCCTTTTTAAACCCTTAATCAATGCTAAGTATTTATGTTGACTTATTCAAATAAGTTGACTTTGATTTTCCCTCCATTTCCCTAATTTAAATTATTAAGTTTTAATAAGTTAATTAGTTTAAATTGATCGTTTTTAATATAAGCTTTAATTTCCTTTAAGAGCATTTCATGTTTTCTTAAATCTTAATTTTCAATTTCATTCTTAGTTATGAAAACCGAACAATGACTATCGCTTTCTTAGGATAAATTAGCTTAATCGAACTGACGATAAGAACGATAAAGAAAACCGAAAGCCGATCATATCCATCCTCGAGAGACACGACTCGTGATTACTCACCGCATCTACATTCGACTCCGTACTATTGCGGAGACAATTTCTAGAGCGTCAAGAAATCTTCGATCAAATTTTGGCGCCGTTGCCGGGGATGGATTAAGGCCAATGGCATTCTTATTTATTCTTATTGTCGTCGTAAATAGTAGTTAGTTAATTATTTTACATTCGATACGTGTAATCTTTTTGTCGCTTGTTGTGTGTGCAGGGTGGGTCCCACATCCCGTTCTCTCCGCTAGTATCACCAATAATCGAGAAGCGAACGATGGAAACCCTGCTCGAAAGCCCYATTCTGCCSGCCCACACTCTGAACGATCGAAAATCGCCTCCGCCGCTTGATTGATTCGGCCGAGGATGGCAAATTACCGAGTTAGTTTGCCATACGACAACCCTTACATCCAAATTCCCGAATATCCAAATCCATATATCGCTCCCAAATATGACGACCCGTATGCTTCGATCGGTAAAGAGTGGATCTACTCTTCCGATCATTATGAGCCAAACCCTCCACATCAACTTCTATTCTCATACCCCCACAACCCGAGCATAGATCAGTATGCACCGACTCGTGCTCTTTTTAATCCGGGTTTTGACGATCTATATGTTCCCCTCGCCCTTCCTTCTTCTTATGATTCGTACGCTCCATCGATTTATGATTCCAGTTCTTCGAGCTACGATTCTTACGGCCTACCCACCTCGAGCTCGTATACTCCGAGCGATGACCCTTATACCTCACTCTGTCAAGACTCGTCTACGTCCCCACTCCCGGACGTGGAGTCTCTCTTAGCCGAGCTCGTTGGAAGCCTCGATCGCATGGAGACCCACGCTAAACAAATTGCCAATGACGTGAGTGAGATTAACAAACCGTGCCTCGACGAGATTCCCTTCTTTGATGAGGCGGTGCCCATGGTCGTTGATGATAATTTGAGATTTGATGACCTTTCGGAAAGTGAGCGCTATGAGGTAGATATAGAGAACGAGGAGAATGGGTCGGAAAACAACGTCACCCCTCTCGGGTATTGTGAAGAGGTTGTAGTGGAAAGTGAGGAGGTGTTATCTTCGGGGCCTACGATGGCACTTGGATTGTCGAGTTTACCTGCTTTAGTCGAGGAAGAAGTAGTTGTGCCAGCCTTGGAGGATGTGGAGTTAATCGAGCCTCGTTTGACAACACCCGAGGTTTTATTACCACTTGAACAAGAGGAGGTGGAAGAGGGCGAGAAAGATGTGCTGTCTCCTATTCTCTCGTGCCCGACTATGACTATTTCTAAAGTCGAGAGAAAGGGGACGACGGTCGGGGAGAGGAAGAAGCACGTCGACCCATTTTTGGATGATCACGTCTGGGTGATCGACTACTCGCGCTTACGACCACCGAAGCAAGCCCACGCTCTTGATTTCTCGATCTCACGGCTTGCCCGACGCGCCCCCCTTGGTGATTCTGATCACCCGGTGTGTCTACTCGAGAACACCAAGGCGTGGCATGATCGTCACCTATTTTTGGATCCTGGATAATATTTTTGTATAATCGTCGAGCGAACGACGTAAACCAAACGCGCTACGTGGGAGGCAACCCACGACTTTCTAACCCTCTTCTTGTTTTTCTTTTGATGTTGTGTATATATTATCTTCAAATAGTGTTAATGAAGTTTTTGGGTTTGTGTAGGTCCATTTCGGAAGTTTTGGGAGGAAACAGGATCAAAAAATTGGAGTAGACTGCTGGAATTCAGTCTATTGACTGCATATCTAGTCGATCGACTGGAATGCCTGTCAAACGACTGCACAATCGACTGACGTGATCAAATCGACTCGATTCCAGTACTTTTTAAGCTTTTTGCAAGAGCAAGTCGATCGACTGTCGGCACCCGATCGACAACAGTCGATCGACCGACCAGAGCAGTCGATCGACTAACCCGACCAGCGGGCTTATAAATAGTAGTCGATCGGCGTCCCTTTTTCTCCACCAGAAAATCAACCATTTTTGTGCACGATTTTCCACATTACCTTACCTTGTAGATAGATTGTTGCTTGACTCGGTTCCCGGCAAAGACCCTTGCACAACCACGACGACACGAGCTGGAGATAGGGGCGTTTTCTTTACCCTACAACTTTTTACGGCTTTTGTTAGCTTAATTAAGCAATGAGGACATTGCTAGGTTTTAAGTGTGGGGTGGTTGGAATCGTCCTAGGTTTTTAATTTCGTCATGTGCTTGCTTGTGTTAGTTTGAGAAACGTGTGTGCTATTGTTGCTTGGACCCTTGGTGAAGTGACGCGGTTTTGATGATTTGTTAGGATGTTTAGATTTTCGATCGAATTTAGTGGATTTAGGTGGTTTAACTTGTTGGGATTCCTGTTCGGTTTTAGCTTCGTGCTATCCTTGTGCTCGTTTGGAACTAGTGCCTCGACTAGCCCTCGTTATTGAACACTCTCTATAGGTTTTTGTTGTAATTTGGAGTCATCAATTGCTCCACGTGCTCGATCGAAAAATTTGAAAGTTGCTAGTAGCAACGAATGATCGGAGTCTTTTGATAGCCTCGTATTTTCACATTATTATGCAAGTACCTCACGTCTACGGTACATAAAAAAAAAAGAAAAAGAAAAGAAAAGAAAAATACGAAAAGAGATGAATAAACAAGGATACGTTATAAATCCTTGAAGTTATTGTATAGCACGTTTTTCCATTTATTTCGATTTTTAGTATACTTTTGTAAAGAGAGGTGTTGATGATCTTGGCTAGTCGGGAGTCGAATAACGGTTTGAGGGTGGATAGACCTTAGCCGGGGCAAGGACGGGGAGACCGACTTGTTGGATTGTTTAAGTCCTTTTAGGTTTCGGAAGTCGATCTAAACTTTCTTAGCAAATCACATTGTCGTCCTTTTAGCCGAAGCTAAGAAACAACGTAGCGTACGACGTCTCGAACTATTTTTTGTGCATTAGCCTAGGGTTGGTCGGGGGTAGCTTTGTAAATATACGTTAGTTTTGCTTGAGGACAAGCAACCGTTCTAAGTGTGGGGTGGTTGATTTGCATATTTTTGTACATATTTTCATTTTCGATTTTGTTTCATGTTGCGTGTTTTTCGCTTGCTTTTTGTTGCTTTAGGAGTCGGGTTGGCCGTTTTTCGTATTTCTAGAT
>BMAC01001153.1:98415-132767 GCA_014905375.1 Phtheirospermum japonicum
CTCAGTCGATCGACTGAAAAGCAGATTTTTTGAAGATATTAGCAATCAGACGTCATTTCAATAAGACAACTTGCATCAGGGCTTTCTTCTCCAAGAGAGCTTCACCAAAAACCAGAGAAAACTTTCCCTTTTGATATTTTACTTATTTTAATTTCTATAATTCCTAGTAATTAGTTATAGATTAGTTAAGCTAAGATCTTAGTAGTTTAATCTTCAAGCTTTGTTTTAAGTTTCCTTTGTGAAGAATCATTCAGCTTTCAAGCTTCTCCTCCTTCAAGCTTTTGTAATCACATACATTTGGTAATATCCTTCTATAATCTAGTTTTATTTTCATGTTATTCCTTTTTAATATTGTGTTGTATTTTGGATCATTAGTTTAGTGTTTCTTTTGCTTATCAAACTTTCAATTTCATTTTATAGCTTTCTAGCTTATGAACTTATGCTTTTAAGTTATAAAGTTATAATCAATTTCTAAGTTAGTAAAAGTTTATTAAGATCTTCCTTTTTAAACCCTTAATCAATGCTAAGTATTTATGTTGACTTATTCAAATAAGTTGACTTTGATTTTCCCTCCATTTCCCTAATTTAAATTATTAAGTTTTAATAAGTTAATTAGTTTAAATTGATCGTTTTTAATATAAGCTTTAATTTCCTTTAAGAGCATTTCATGTTTGTTTAAATCTTAATTTTCAATTTCATTCTTAGTTATGGAAACCGAACAATGACTATCGTTTTCTTAGGATAAATTAGCTTAATCGAACTGACGATAAGAACGATAAAGAAAACTGAAAGCCGATCATATCCATCCTCGAGAGACACGACTCGGGATAACTCACCGCATCTACAGTCGACTCCGTACTATTGCGGTGACGATTTCTAGAGCGTCGAGAAATCTTCGATAACTCATCCTCAATGCTCATTTCCTCCATATAAACTTGTTCGACTAAATATCGTATCACATACATATGTAACCACTCTTCAAAAGACATTATTGAAGGAGAATGCATAAGGGATTTGGAGGTTGGTTCCTTGTACGGGTTCGAAGACTTGTTGAGGCCATTGGGAAGTTCCTTTGCCAACGTGGGGTCCATGGGGGTGGACTCGAGAGGAGTAAGAACACTTTGAATCAAAACCACATCCTCTTCTATCGGTGAGATAACCGTATTATCAACCACCCGCACTTATCAAGGATCACGACCGCAAGAGGATGCGAAGGTTGGCTTGGCAATTTGTCTTCCTCATTCGCTTGCTTCAACATATTCACATCTATTTCCAATTGCTCTATTGTAGTGCTTAGCCCGTTGGTCGTAGCCTATGAGCATTGAACCTAGCATAAAACCGAACATCAATCGAGGCCACCATAATGGACAAAGACTGCAATTGTTGCAAAATGTCCAAGAGATTCAGATTGGAGGGAGGAATAGGAGCATTCACTGGAATATAGAGGGCGGGAGGGGCATTTTGGGCATTAGAGCTCACACCGCCAAACAACTCATACGGATTGGGATTTTGAGCACAATTCTTGGCACCAATCGGGGTGCAATTGTAAGTAGGAGGACCTCCATACGAGCCGGGACTCGGAATTTGGCCACCCATATTCCCATTCGGACTAACAAAGCCTCCATTAGACATATTCATGCATTGATTGGGAGCATTATAACCACCATATGAACCGGATGTCGGATTATGCATATGCGGAAAGTGATTGAGAGCACCATATCCTCCATATGGACCATTCGTACCCGTGAAGCCACTATACCCAACATGGTTTGCACCATGCCCTCCCATGTTGGGTTTCCCATACCCGATTCGACCATTGGCAACATGGTTTGCACCATGCCCTCCCATGTTGCCAAAGCCATTATACATCCTCCCATTCCTAACATTGTTTGCACCATGCCCTCCCATGTTTGGAATGCAACCTCCATTGCTATAAGGACCTTGCATACTTAACAAAAACGTCAATTACAAACGAAAGCTAGAAACACAAAGAGACTACAAGAAAATAAAAAACTTTAACCAAGCTGAGTCGCAACGGCTCCATTTTGAAAGAGTAGTTTTTGTGGTGTTGAAATAAGAAAAGTGGGTTCATGGCTCGGTATTATCGGAATTCGATTGCGATGTAAGAATCAATGCGTTTTCAGCTTGAAACATAAAAGAAAATGAAAATAAATGGAAGATTATGAAAATAAACTAACTATGAAAGGAAATGCAAGTCTTTAGGATGCCTCGAGCGTGTGCCCAAATTGAAAGTGCAAGCAAGAATGAAAATATGCAAGTAAAAGTAATGTTTCACCAAGTACAAGTAAAACAACCTAAAGTAAAACAATGCAAGCATGATCATAAAAATCTAAATAATGCAAATTAGAAAAAATCGAAAGCACCAATAGAAAGACCAAGAAAAGTTGACGTGAAAGTTTAAATCTTTTCGAAAAATAACAAGAAACGAAGAGTAGATCTTGGATTTAACATAAAACAATGCATGAAAATAAAAACCAAAATAAAGCATATGAAAGACTTAAAAAAAACGATCAAGGACTCGATATATGATCTTGGTGTGTCAGTCACCTAAATTACGTGGACGATTCACAAAATCTAACAAGAAATCTTTGAGCTAAGGCAAAACTCATAAATGAAGAACAAGCATGAAATACTCAAAATAAAGACGATCAAGGACTTAATCTATGATCAAGGTGTGTCACTCACCTAGATTCCATGGACGATTCACAAGATCTAAAAATTAATCTAAGAGCTAAAGCTAAAAGCATAAATTGAAGACAAAGCATGAAATTGAATAAAAGCATGAAATTAAAGGAAAGCTTACTTGAATTAAAAAGAGAATCCAAAATATTGAATTAAATTGCAACAAAATAAAATCCAAGGGAGTACTTGAATTCTTCTTAGGCTTACAAACCCAAGGCAAAGTTTGAAATTAAATCTAAAATCTAGAGAGAGAAATTTAATCCCAAACCCATGCTTGGGTTTGGAAGAGAGTGGATAATTTAAAAAAAGAGAAAAGTCTCCTATTTATACTAGGTTTAATTGGGTTTAAATTAGCCAAATTAGCCAAAAAGGCTTGTATTTCCCAGGTTTGACCCGGAGGCACCTTCCTAGTCACATGGCTACCCTTTCGGATTGATTTAGCTCAGGGTGGCTCGAGGTGGCTCAGCATTTATCCGAGCCTGGGCGCACATGGGCGCTGGTGGCCGGAAGGCTAGGCGAGGGTGGGCATATTGTTTTTGAATGTATGTCTAGTGAGTTCGAGAAGGATATATCTTCGGTACATGCCCCAACCACTTGATATCCAAATGAGGTAACTTAGGAGGTTTCAACGATAGCCGTTTGGTGTACCCGAGATACATATATTTCCCATCACTTAAGCGGGCCTTTTGTCTCTGCTAGTACAATATTTCAAAGATATTGGCCGAAAATTTTTGATTTATAGACCCCTATCCCCCATTCATTTGTCACAATATTCCCTTCACATTAAACCATGTCTGGCTCTTTAATAAGCCCACCGCCGGATACTTATGAGCTTCAAGGGGAGGTGGATAGACTCTGCCACTGCTTAGGGAAAAAAGGATCACTGGAAATCTTCCAATCAGCATATCCTCCATCTCTGTAAGGAAGTGATGGATCTTCGCGAACAAGTGAGTCGCCTGTTCGAGGTGAATGAAGCCCTAGCCGCCAGTGCCAAGGCTGAAACTCATCATGCTGACACCTACTTCCTAAAACTCTGTGAGGTTGATCATGAGATGTGGAGGTTGAAGAATGCTCGGCGTCGCCCTTCTGCTTGATTGCTTCGTGTTTCTTAGTTTATCTTTCTTGGCTTAGCTCAAGCTTTGGCTCTAGAGCTTTTGTTCATGTAATAATTAATCGACTTCGAGGTTAGGACTTAATAATAATAAAAGGTGCATTTTACTTAGTGAATCACATATATCTATTTTATGTTTATTGTCTGAGCATCCGCCGCATGAGGTCGAGTGGCGTTCGCCACGTCTGCCATTCTCGAGCATCCGCTCAGACCACCACAGGGTGTGGGATTTAGATAGCGTTTGCCACCTAGCTACTCCCGAGCATCCTCTCGGTGATTTTCAAAGTCTTGAAGCTGCATCAATATTCATTTAATTCCTGTGTAATAAATCTTGTCTATATTGTAAAACAAAACCGTTACCTTACATAATCAAAGTAAGTTCAGCTAACTTGACAACACTTTTAAGAGACCCGTGGAAATAGATCTATAGAGTTGTTCCTTGCCTCTACCTTACACAAAATAATTTTTCAAATTGGCTACATTCCAAGCCTGAGGTATTTCTCTTCCATCCATATTCTCTAGCTCGTAACCACATCCTTCTAATACTCTTGTCACCTTGAAAGGTCCCTCCCAATTGGCCCCGAGCTTTCCCAAGTTTTTGGTCAGTCCTACCTTCCTTAGTACCAAGTCACCGACCTGGAAATTACTTTTAACCACCCTACTATGTAAGCTGCTTTCACCCTTCTTCTCATCTCCTCCATTCGGAGGAATGCCTTTTCCCTCTTCTCGGATATCATATCAATTAGTCCGGTATCATCATCTCGTTCTGCTCTTCATCAGATGTTAACACTCTGTGGGTCTCGGTGCAGACTTCCACTGGTATGACGACATCCATGCCATATACCAAGCTAAATGGGCTCTCCGTAGTGGCCTCTGTCGGGTTGGTGTGGTAAGCCCATAAGACCGAATGAAGCTCCTCAACCCATTTTCCTCTAGCCTTCTCCAACCGCATTTTTATTCCCTGAAACAAGATCTTATTGGTGGCTTCGACCTGTCAGTTAGCCTGTGGGTGGTATACCGAAGTCAAGCGCTGTTTAAAAACCTTCCCGCGAATTGGGTTCCATTATCAGATACGAGTATCTGAGATATCCCAAAACGACACACTATGCTTTTCCACAAGAATCTCAATATAACTTATTCTGTGACCTTTGCTAACGGCTCGACTTCCACCCATTTACTAAAATAATCCACAAACACCACCAAAAATTTCCTCTGTCCCGAGGCCAAGTGAAAAGGGTCTACTAAGTCGATCCCCCATTTTGCAAAAGGGGCATGTAATTGGCATCACCCGCATTTCTTTACCACCTTTTCTGCATCGACTTTTAGGTAGGGACATTATCCTACTCTCAAGATCTTCTGAGCTAAATCTTGAGCGCCCATATGGTTGCCACAGCACCCCTCATGCATTTCTCGAAGCACCTGCTCGCTTTCCTTCCTCCCCAAGCACTTAAGTAGGGGTACCCCGAACCCCCTTTTGTATGATTTTCCTCCTATCAGACAAAAATGCGTAGCTCGTATTTTAAGCCGAGCCTCCAAGCATCGATCATTGGTTACAGTCCCCTTTTCTGAATATGCCCTTATCTCCGCCTACAAATCCCCCTCTTCTATCAGCTCGGCTATAGTATTTTTTGTTACCTCTTAGGGTGCCATCAAGAGGGATATTTGCCTCTCTTTGCAGTCCACTGCCGAGCTGGTTACCTTTGCTAATTAATTTGCGCGCTCATTTTCTTGCCTTGGGTTCTGCACCATCTCGAAGTGCTCTAGACTTTCCTAACATCCCTTGAATTTTTTGACGTATTTTTTCATGCATTCTTCTTGCACCTCGAACTCACCATTGGTTTTCTTGTAAACCAGCTGCGAGTCTAGATGTACCGAGACCCTTTTGGCTCCTAGATCCATGGACCCTCTTATGCATGCTTCATACTCTGACTCATTATTAGATGCTCAAAACTCTAGGCGGACAGCATACTCCATCTCATCCCCCTCCTGGCTAATCAACACTATCCCTGCCCCACAACTGGAGTGTTCTGCGGAACCATCAATAAAAATCGTCCATCGTCCTTCAATCTCCCGAGGTCGAGTAATCTCTTGCAGAAAATCTGTTAGAGCTTGAGTCTTTATAGCCACCCGATTCTTGAACTCTATTTCAAATTCACCCATCTCAATCACCTATTTGATGAGTCTTCCCGATGTCTCAGGATTACTGAGGTCTGGTTTCAAGGGGAGGTTAGTTCTAACGACTATTTTATGAGTAGAGAAATAAGGTCTCGATCATCAAGATATGACTATTGGGGCTAGAGCTCCCTTCTTAATTTTAGCATACTAAAGTTCAGCCCCCTTGAGTGCTTTGCTGACATAATATACTAGGGTTTGCTTTTTTACTTCCTCCTTTACCAACACCGTGCTTAATGCCGATTCTCCTATAGATATATATAAGTACAATATTTCTCCCGGGTCGAGCTTTGTAAGCAACGAAGCTCTGGATAAATAAGCCTTGAGCTTTTCAAATGCTTTTTGGCATTCAACATTCTAGCTGAACCCTGGGATATTTCTCAAAACTCTGAAGAAAGGAAGGCTATGCTCTGCAGCTCGAGAGATGAACCTGTTTAGTGCAGCCAGTCGCCCTATTAAGCGCTGGACCTCTTTCAAGTTCTTCAGGGGGGCCATATCTAGGATAGCTTGAATCTTCTCGTGATTAGCCTCGATCCCTCTCTTGGTTACCATGTATCCTATGAATTTACCCGACCTTACCCTAAATGCACAGTTCTTTGGATTCAGCTTCATACGATATTTCTTCAACGTTTAAAAAGTTTCCGCTAGATCATCTACGTGCGACTCTGACTTGACACTCTTTACCTGCATATCATCTATGTACACCTCCATATTTCTACCTAGTTGCTGGGAGAATATCCTGTCTACCAGGCTTTGATACGTAGATCCCGCGTTCTTAAGACCAAAAGGCATCACCACGTAACAATAGGTGCCGAAAGGTGTGATGAAACTGACCCTCTTCTGGTCCTCTTCTACTAATTTTATTTGGTGATAGCCTTGGGAGGCGTTCATCATGCTTAGAAACTCACACCCCGAGGTTAAGTCCATAGTCTTATCGATCCTTGGTAAAGGTTAATGGTCTTTAGGGCACACTTTGTTCAGGTCTTGGAAATCTACACAAATTCTCCAATTATCCTAATACTTGGGGACCAGCACGACGTTGGAAAACCATTCTGGAAAATGGATTTCCTTAATGTGTTTTGCTTCTAGCAGCTTCTCCACCTCCACTCGAGTAATGGCTTCCTTCTTGGACCCGAAGTCTCTCTTCTTTTGTTTGACTGGCGTAAACGAAGGATTGATATTAAGTCTATGCTCTGACACATACGGGTCAATCTCCACTAGCTCATTTGGTGACCAGGCAAAGACATCCACATTACTACAAATAAAGTTAACCAAATCCATCAAGATTTATGGGGATAAGGTGGTTCCTACTCTCACAGCTCTATGTGCCTCCCCGGGGACTATCTCCACAATTATGAACATTTAGTTTGGCTCTAGATGCTCTTTTGATTCATCTTGTAATATGGGGATCCCCGAGGTTCCTGGTTTTCCAGGTATATCTTTCTTTTTCCCTTGCTTAACACTCTGTACGTATAATTTTCTTAAGGTGTACTAGTCACTGTTAACCTCTCCAACCTCACTTCTCATCGGGAACTTCATCTTCATATGATAGATAGATACCACCGCTTGGAAACTTCTAAGCGATGGTCTTCCGAACATGGAATTGTACGCTGAAGGAGCATCTATGACCAGAAAACGGAATCTTCTTAGTCTTTCGGCAAGGAGCCTCGCCCAATGAAACAAAAAGCACTATCGAGCCCAAGGGTTATACGGTGCTTCCTGCGAACCCGATTAGTGGAGTCTCCACTATCTCCAACTTCTCTTCGAGGTCTATTCGTTCCAAATAATCTAGGAACAAGATGTATGCTGAGCTTCCTGTATCGACAAATATGCGTCCCACCTCGTAATTAGCTATCATAGCTCTGATCACCAAAGCATCTACATGGGGCCTTAGGACCTCCCCCACATCATGCGGCTCGAAATGTATGATTGGGCTATCAGCTATTTGCCCAGCCTCCAGTCCTCTTCTTCTTTCAGATCAACTGCTCTAACAAATCCTTTTCTCAATCTATTCGAGTCACCATCTCCTGGTCCTCCCACAATCATTTTAATCACTCTATTCTTCGGGGGATCCCACTCCTTTTCTTCAATTCTTTGCTCCACCCGGCGTGGTGGAGAAAAGTGTCTTCCTCCTTTCTTATAAATCCTCTTACTCCTATTTCGTTCTGTGTATACTAACTCGTTCAGATGCCCTGCTTGAATAATCCTCTCTATCTCATCCATCAGGTGAGTACACTACTCTGTGGTGTGCCCGTAATCGTTATGGAAATGAAAATACTTATTAGATTCTCTCTTCTAGGGGTCACCGAATATGTTCGTGGCCATTTCATCTCGCGGGAGTGCCAAATGCGTATACCTGTTGAAAGAGTATTTTTTAGTGGTATAAAAGGTTCACTGGCTTGGTATTATCAGAACTCGATTTGATTGTAAGAACCAAAGGGGTTTCTATCTTGAAACATAAATGAATGAAAAACTATGAAAATAAACTAACTATAAAAGGAAATGCAAGTCTTTACTATACCTCGAGTGTGTGCCAAAATTGAAAGTGCAAGCAAGAATGAAAATATGCAAGTAAAAGTGTAACATCCATACATCCAATGCATATATTTTTTTATTTAATTACAATCATGAATTAAAAATAATCTTAGTCCCAAACTCGTCAGTATAAATTATTTTATACTTTTAGTTCTAATTGATTTAAGAAACTCTATATAATAAAAATTACTAGTGCGATTGTTAAATATATTATATCTCAATTTTAAAGACTATTATATTAWAGTTGTATTCTATATAAATTATCTAAAATTAATTTAAAATCCTATTATAATCAAATTAATAGATTTTAGTTTTAAAATAATTTTGATTTCTAAAAATATTATAATTTATTTATTTATATTATAGTTATTTTAATAATTTAAAGTACTATTGGGTCGTTCACGAAATCATTTAGTTTTAAACTTAAGCCGTCTAATATATCGATTATTCTCGGACTTGAAAACAAGCCCAATCGAAGCCCAATTGCTACCCTAGTCCACCAAGACCCTACCCTAACTTTACTAAATTAAAAACCATCTTTAGTTTATAAAGAATCCAACCAATTTCAGTTTTTTTTTTCACAACCTAACAAATCGGCCGCACTAGGTAAACTACTACTGTTTTTTTTTCTAAATTACTTGTTTTCAAAGAACAAACCAAACCCTTCAATCCCAATTCCCAGCAGCCGATTCCTACCATCACCATTGCAAACATCACGATATCGTCAGCATCAAACGAAATTCTTGCTGAAACCCCATCAAACCCCGCATCCCAACAACCCATCGTTTCTCAATCCCCATCCCGACTTTGCCTGCGACGAAACGCGCCACACCAGCGGCCCACATTTTCAATACCACCACAGCCACGTCAAAATCGTCACCGTCCGAACCATCCTCACCAAATCGTCGGCAAGACCCCAGCCACCTCCCGACAACCGCCACACAAAAAACCACCGTCACCATACCGAACCACCGCCAACTAGAAACCACCCACGAGAACCAGCCCCATATCGACTGCCAACCGCCACCCAGCGAACCCACCACAAACAGTCATCTTCTTGAACCGGAGACCGCCGTTCTCCAGCCGCCGCCTTGCTGCCGCCCTTATGGCCGTTGCCATCGCCGGAGGAGCCATCGAGTATTGGGTCGCCATCGATTTTCGGAGAAGGTGGAAGGGAAGACGTCGCCGCCGAGACTGACCCGGGCCCAGCCGATTCGAAGTCAAAAAACCCCGTCTGTTCGGCCGTTTTTTCCGTTCGGCCGACGACCGAAGGAGGGTTGCTGTCATCGGAAGCCCGCCGAGCCACCAAAGAGGGAAAAAGCCACAGCCGTGTCGCCGACGTTCCAAGCCACCGGGTCACAGTCGACGCGCTGCACACAATCGCGGAGGAGCCGCCAAAACCTAAGGCTGCTGACGTTTCCCCGCCGGTGATACGCCGTCTGTGCTGCTGTCGCCGTTGGCCGAGGAAGGGGGAGGGGATGTGCTGGCCGATTTTGTGATTTGGGGAGAAAGAAATGAAAAGGGGCAGACGGGTTTGAAGGGATTAGGGCTGAGACCAAATCTTATATCCAGCTCATTTTCCAGAACTTCCAAATTGACCCCCAGAATTTTTTCCACCTTTTCAATTGAACCCTCAATTTTACCATTAAGCCTAAATACAACCCTCCGATTTATTAGAAACCCCAATCCAGCCCCAAAACACATTTTATAAAAATACTTTCCAGTCCATTTTATTTTATTATTATTACTATTATATTATTATTATTATTATTATTATTATTAGTATTAGTAGTAGTATCATTAATATTGTATTATTATTACTATTATTATTATTATTACTATTTTAAATATGAAAATACTAATTAAATATTTTTTCTAATTTATTAGGTGACGAGCATTAAGGGGACTTAGGATTTCAACTACGTGCATATCACTCGACTTTCCACGACATTTTTACGAGGTAGGGACCACCGACTTATCTATGTTAAATTTACATGCTTAAATCTACGTGCTATGTGTATCATGAAATCGATGTTTATAAAATCTAATATAGACGTAGACCTAAAGTTGTCTGTGACCAAAAGTTGTCATCGGGTTCATCCCGGCGTGCTATACCCATTGATTAAAACCAGGGGCCTTATGTGCCTATGACCTAAAGTGTCATCGAGGAAACTCGCCGCGTTTTAGCTGCAGTCAACTGTTTTTCGACGTTAAAATTATGGAATTCTATGGTTAATTGTGCTATATTTGAGTTGTATGATTTTGCATGGAAATGTCGGTGTAACTATTGAGTACGTTGAGCTCATCCCAAATCAACGACGTGTTTTTCAGGTACAAATGAAGATATCGAGTGAAAGGGAGACGAGGAGAGGAATAAAACTCTTGATGTTGGATTTATGTTTTAAATTTGTTTTATGTTTTAAATAAGAGTCGACTTAACAAAAGATGCTGTTATAATATCAATTTCCCGATTGATGAGATCTTTGGTTTATTTATATTATTTTCCGCTGCGTAATTTTGAACCTTAAGAAAATTTTCTATTTTCTTTTGATCTTTTATATTAAAATTACGAAAATTTGACATTTATTGTGACGCCAAGATTTCTATATTTAATTATTTTAAAAATATAAATCATTTTTAAACTAAAGTGAAATCGGGGCGTTACAAAGGTGGTATCAGAGCCAAGGTTTTGATTGGTTCTGTAGACTCGTTTCGTTTGTAAAAATCAAAAAGTTTATAAAATAAATATTTAAATTACTTAAATAGTTTTTATTCCTCCTCTTCGAACATTCGTCGATATCCTCAAGGTACCAAAGTTCATTATAATTGTTTAATCATTTATTTAAATTCCATGTTATACCATGATTGCATTGTATTGGGTATGGATGTTTATACTATGTATATGATTGCTTTGTCTTGGGAATGGTTGTTGATGTTAATGGTATGATGACACTCCAAGGCATGGAGGCTTTCAAGAATTATGGTTTTTCGGAGGTTGATACGGTGGGGTCTTACTCGTTGACCAAGCACCGTTTGTGGCTCTTGGCCAAAGCGGATGGGAGTGCCACTACTGGCCTCGAGGCAGCTCAGCACACGGTGGAGCGACTACCGATGCAATGGAAACTCCGAGGGGACTATTTATGTGCTAGACTTGCGAGGATTCAGTTTCCCGGTCCTCATATCGTAGTCGACTACGAGAGGTTCATCCACCATTTAGTGGGTGAGTGGTTGTCTACTTTTCCATTGGAGGAGGTGCCCAAGGAGACGAAAACCACGAAGGAAGAAGCTGGAGGGTCAAAGGAAGAAGCCTCGGCGGTTGTCGCAGAGGGAGAAGAGGAGAACCCCGAGGAGGATCCCGAGGAGGAGCCTGAAGAAGATCCCAAAGGGGATGATATTGAGGGATGTGAACCAGTGGAAGAGGAGGACTTTTCAGCAGAAGAAATTCCCAAAGAAAACCGTGAAGAGGTTTTAAAAGGGAAAGAGAAAGGGGAGTACGAAGTAGCGTGTTACAGTTGTTACACTCTGGGGCATACCACTCCTCGCTGTCCAAGACTTAAGCCACCCAGTGATGACCCCTCGAAGGAAGGAGGTTCTTCGAGGAAGAGAAAGGCGATCGTCATTATAGATTGATGGCCTCTTGCCTTGTTTACGTTTGACTTTGAGTATCTTATATTTACTTTTCCTCGTACGTTGTTTTCATGATTTGGACTCTATTTTGGACTTTGCTTTGGTTTTGGTTTGATTGCTACTTTCTTTTGGTTGTACGAAAATGATATTGCTACTATCGAAGGAATGGTTGATGTTCTGCTAATTTTTCGTTGATTTCTAGTTTGTGTTTTTCTGTGGGGTATGGTGGTTACAAGTCTTACGACGTATATTGAGCGAGATATATCGTAATTAACCAAGTAAACACTTTGATGTTATATTAGGATATGGCGTCGAACCGAGGAAGAAGAAACAGAAACAGGGTTAATGAAGAAAACCCACCCCATTTTGACCAAACGACCGTTGAGGCTATGGATACGATCTTCACCAACTTCTTCCAACGCCTTCAAGATAACGGTTTGGGGAATGGAGGTAACAACTCGAGAGCAGTGGATCAGTTCCGCCAGTACCGACCACCAACTTTCAATGGAAGAGATGGACCTGATGCAGTGGAGGAGTGATTCCGGTCGCTCGAAAGAATCTTTCGAATGATAGCGTGCGACGATGTACAAAAGGTCACGTGTGCCACTTTTCAGCTAACTGGATGCTGACCACTGGTGGGAAGGTTATTGGAGAAACTGTTCGGAGGCAGAGCGAGACGCCTTCACTTGGAACAAGTTCAAGACGGTGGTTATGGAGAAGTTCTTCCCGCGCTCGTATCGCGATCAGAAGGAGACCGAATTCCTAAATCTCAAACAAGGAAACTTGACGTTCACTGAGTACGAGAGGAGGTTTAATCAGTTGAGCCGTTTTGCTACACACCTGGTGGACACCAATTTGAAGAAATCGTTGAGGTTCAAAAGAGGTTTGAGGGCTCAACTAGCGGGTATCTTATCAGCACAAGGTGATCTCCCATACTCGGAAATGGTTAAAAGAGCCCAAGACGTGGAGTCAAGTCTTGGAATGGATGAAGTGAAGTCTAAACCCACGGCTTCGGTGGACAAGAGGAAGTGGGAAGGAGGAAGTTCCAACCATGGCAAACAACAGAAGACTGGTGGCGGGAACTTTCAGCAAGGGATAGACAACAGAATCCCGTGCGGAATTTGTGGCAAGAAGCATCTCGGAGAGTGCCTTCGAGGGCAAGGAAAGTGTTACCGCTGCCATCAGAGTGGGCATACAGCGCCTTTCTGCACCGTGTTTGGTTAAAGGCAACTAGACGGGCGAGGTCCAAAGCCAAGACCAACTAATGGAGGAAATGCTCGAATGTATGCCATGGCACGCAATGAGGCTGAAGAGAATCCTGGAGTTATAACACGTATGTTAACTGTCTCAGGAATTCCTGCTTTTGTGCTTTTTGATATGGGTGCTTCGCACTCTTTTGTGTCGAAGAAATTTCGTGATTTAACTGAAGTTAAGAGCACTAGAGTAGAGGAACCCTTAGAGGTTGGTTTACCATCCGGAGACGTAATGGTTATGAACTTGATGGATAAGGGAGTGAAGATCGATGTAGGAGGAAAGAATCTCGAGGCTGGCTTGTATGTGATCGAAATGAGGGATTTCGACTTGATATTAGGAATGAATTGGCTCACGAAGTATCAAGCGAAGATACAATGTCGCGAAAGAGGAATAACTTTCAAACTCCCAGAAGGTGGAGAGATCAAGTTCTTTGGAGCCAAGACCAAGACGGTGCCACAAGTGATAATGGCAATGAAGGCCATGAAGTTGTTGAAGAAGGAGAGATGCCAAGGTTTCCTGGTGAATTTTGTGAGCAATTCAGCGGTCGAGATGACACTGCACGAAGTGCCCATCCTTCGAGATTTTGAGGACGTCTTTCCGGAAGAGTTACCAGGATTACCGTCCAGTCGTCAAGTCGAGTTCACAATTGACTTGACACCAGGGGCAGCACCTATCTCAAAGGCACCTTACAGGATGGCACCGAAGGAACTTCAAGAGCTAAAGGCACAAATCCAAGAGTTGTTGGATTTAGGTTTTGTCCGACCGAGTGTTTCACCGTGGGGAGCACCGGTCCTCTTTGTTAAGAAGATAGATGGGTCAATGAGAATATGTATCGATTATAGAGAACTTAATCGACTCACAATAAAGAACAAGTACCTGTTACCTCGTATTGAAGACTTATTCAATCAATTGAAAGGATCAAGTGTCTTCTCTAAGATCGACTTAAGGTCGGGGTATCATCAGTTGAAGACCAAAGAGAGTGACATTCCGAAAACTGCTTTTAGAACGAGATATGGACACTATGAGTTTGTTGTGATGCCTTTCGGGCTAAGCAATGCTCCAGCAGTGTTCATGGATTTGATGATTAGGGTTTTCCACCCCTACTTGGATAAGTTCGTCATAGTCTTTATCGACGATATCCTTATCTTTTCAAAGGATCAAGAAGAGCACGAAGAACACTTACGAATAGTGTTGGGAACACTTCGCAAGGAGAAGTTGTATGCGAAATTCAGTAAGTGTGAGTTTTGGATGGACCGAGTTGTGTTCCTTGGTCACATCGTCAATGCTCAAGGTATAGAAGTGGATCCATCTAAGTTTGAAGCTGTAAATGGGTGGGCAACCCCCACAAATGCGAGTGAAGTTCGCAGTTTTCTGGGTCTAGCAGGCTACTATCGAAGATTTATCGAAGGATTTTCTAAGATATCTGTGCCGATGACTCGACTTACGAGGAAAGGGGAGAAGTTTGTTTGGTGCACGAAGTGCGAGAAGAGTTTCCAAGAGCTGATGAGAAGACTCACTTCCGTACCCGTCTTAACAATTCCTGACCCAACGAAGGACTTCGTTATTTATAGCGATGCGTCGAAACAAGGTTTGGGTTGTGTCTTGATGCAACATGGGAAAGTAGTGGCTTATGCGTCACGACAACTAAAGAACCATGAGACGAACTACCCTACGCATGATTTGGAACTCGCGGCCGTAGTTCATGCTTTGAAGATCTGGAGACACTACTTGTACGGAGGCAAGTGTGAGATTTTCACCGACCATAAGGGCTTGAAATATTTGTTCACTCAGAAGGAGTTGTATATGCGTCAAAGAAGATGGTTGGAATTGGTTAAGGATTACGACTGTACCATTAGCTACCATCTAGGGAAGGCAAATGTGGTAGCCGATGCATTGAGTCGTAAAGGAGGACTGATGAGTTTACTGTCTGAACAAGAAAAATTGGTTGAGGATTTCACCAAGATGAAGATCGAAATGGTGATACCTCCAAAGAACACGAAGGGGATCTTAGCATCCTTAGTGGTGCAACCAACTTTGAGAGAAAGGATCAAGGAAAGTCAAACCCAGGATGGTTTCATAAGCAAGATGAAGGAGAAAATGCGGAAAGGAACCATCAAAGGTTTTGCTTTAGCAGACGATGGAGTGTTGTTTTACGAAGGGAGGATTTGTGTTCCAAAAGACGAAGGTCTAAGGAAAGAAATTCTGAAAGAAGCCCATTGTACTCCTTACACTGCACATCCTGGTGGTACCAAGATGTATAAGGACTTGAAGACAGTGTTTTGGTGGAGGAGCATGAAGAGAGACATTGCCACTTTTGTGGGAAAGTGTCTAGTTTGTCAGCGAGTCAAGGCTGAACACCAACGACCGTCGGGTTTGCTAAGACCACTAGAGATTCCGGAATGGAAGTGGGAGCATATCTCGATGGATTTCGTAGTAGGTTTACCGCCATCGACGAGAGGTAACAAGGCAGTTTGGGTGATAGTAGATCGTCTAACCAAGTCGGCTCATTTTTTACCGATCAAGATGACCTTCAACATGGAACAATATGCCCAAATTTATATTCGAGAAATTTTTAAGTTGCACGGAGTACCGGTCTCGATTGTTTCGGACAGAGACACGAGGTTCACCTCGAACTTTTGGAAGAGCTTGCAAAGTGCTCTGGGCACTAAATTGAAGTTCAGCACGGCTTATCATCCACAAACAGACGGCCAAACTGAGAGGACTAACCAGGTCATGGAAGATATGTTGAGGACTTGCATACTTGACTTGGGAAGTCAATGGGAAGGTTTATTACCATTGGTAGAGTTCGCTTACAACAACAGTTACCAATCCACCATTGGTATGGATCCATACGAGGCTTTGTACGGAAGAAAGTGTAGATCTCCTTTGTACTGGGACGAAGTAGGGGAGAGAAAGATTTTAGGCCCCGAACTGGTACAAGAGACAGTTAAACACATCGCCACAATCCGAGATCAAATTAGGACTGCGCAGGATCGACAAAAATCTTATGCGGACCGTCGAAGGAAAGATTTGCATTTTGAAGTAGGCGATAAGGTATTTCTAAAAGTAGCGCCGGTCCGAGGTGTAGTGAGGTTTGGTCAAAGAGGGAAGTTGAAGCCAAGGTACATAGGACCGTTTGAGATTCTCAGGAGAATAGGGGAGTTGGCTTACGAGCTTGCACTACCACCTAGTTTGTTGGGCATTCACAACGTCTTCCATGTGTCTATGTTAAGAAAGTATGTCTATGATCCACACCATATTGTGAGCTACGAAGAGTTTGAGGTTAATAAGGATTTAACTTATGAAGAGGCTACGGAAGCAATTTTGGATCGTAAGATACACCGATTAAGGAATAAGAAGATAGCATTGATCAACCTGCAATGGAGACGTCATGGGATGAACGAGGCCACTTGGGAACAGGAGGAAGAATTCAAAGCGAAGTATCCAAATTTCGGCATTTCGGGTAAGTGCAGAATTTTGAGGACAAAATTTTTCTAAGGGGGGTAGGTTGTAACATCCATACATCCAATGCATATATATTTTTTTATTTAATTATAATCATGCATTAAAAATAATCTTAGTCCCAAACTCGTCACTATAAATTATTTTATACTTTTAGTTCTAATTGATTTAAGAAACTCTATATAATAAAAATTTCTAGTGCGATTGTTTAATATATTATATCTCAATTTTAAAGACTATTATATTAAAGTTGTATTCTATATAAATTATCTAAAATTAATTTAAAATCCTATTATAATCAAATTAATAGATTTTAGTTTTAAAATAATTTTGATTTCTAAAAATATTATAATTTATTTATTTATATTATAGTTATTTTAATAATTTAAAGTACTATTGGATCGTTCACGAAATCATTTAGTTTTAAACTTAAGCCGTCTAGTGGATCGTTTTCTTTTCGGACTTGAAAACAAGCCCAATCGAAGCCCAATTGCTAGCCTAGTCCACCAAGACCCTACCCTAACTTTCCTAAATTAAAAACCATCTTTAGTTTATAAAGAATCCAACCAATTTCAGTTTTTTTTTTCACAACTCTAACAAATCGGCCGCACTAGGTAAACTACTACTGTTTTTTTTTCTTTTTATTCTGAATTTTCTCAATAAGCACCAACAAACTCAGTCCCATGTTCCGGCAGCCATCGCAACCAAAACGGCTGCCGATTTCTATCATCAACCATGCCAACATCACGACATCATCAACATCAAACGAATCCCGGCGATTCCCAGCCAAACACCACCCGAGACCCGAAGAACTTCGACGACAAACCACCCACGAGAACCAGCCCAGTCACAGCCGAGACCACAGCCCACCTTCCAGCCCGACAACCACAAACCACGACCACCGCCATGACCCGAACGAGACCCGAAACGAACTGCAACTCGTCGTCGTGCTGCCTTCCAGGCCCGAACCAACCAAAACGACGTCCGGCCATGATCACCCACCATCACTAAAATCGGTTGGCACCCCACCCCAGGCTAGCAAACCCACAAGCCAAAACTGCCGCGGCCCAAAACCAACCCAAACCCTCGGTCGAACCAACCATCAGAAAAGCCCGACTYAAACCCACGTCAACCCAAACCCGAAGCCATCCCTGCCGTCGAAGACCACACCACCACGGTGGTTCAGGAGGCCCGCGCCACCAGTGGCCCACAACCCCCACAGCCCGCTTCAAAACCAGGACCCAACAAAATCCACGACAAACCATCCGGATCGCCACCCCACACCCGAACGACCCGAAACCCACAAACCCAACCGACCACAGCCGTTTTCCAGCCCATCGCCGAGTCTCCGCCCAATTACCGTCGCTGAGCGCTCTTCGCCGGCGACCGAAGGGGGAGTCCACTGGCTGGCCGAATTCTATTCGGAGAACGAATATCGCCCGAGCCCCCAAAGAGAGAGAGAGACGGCGACGCCTGAGCGCCGCCTCGCCGGTTGCTGCACACCTCGCCGCCCATTTTTGCTAATTGTTGAGCCGTTTTCCGCGAGAAGGAGAGAAAGGAGGAGACGGCCGTTTTCTGAATTTGGGAGAAAGAAAGAAATGGGAGGGGCAGACGGGTTTTGAAAGGATTAGGATTGAACCTCTCTTAAATCCAGCCCATTTTTCCAGAACTTGCAGATTGACCCCCCAGCTTCCTAACCCTTTTCAATTGAAACCCCAGATTTTCAATAACCCCTATCCAGCCCCAAAACATATTTTAAAACTGCACTCCAGTCCTTTTTAGTTATTATTGCTATTATATTATTATTATTAACATTATTATTGCTATTATATTATTATTATTAACATTATTATTGTTATTATTATTAACATTATTATTATTATTATTATTATTATTATTATTATCATTAATATTGTTATTATTATTACTATTATTATTATTATTACTATTTTAAATATGAAAAATACTAATTAAATATATTTTTCTAATTTATTAGGTGACGAGCATTAAGGGGACTTAGGATTCAACCACTTGCATTCAAATCGAATTTCCACTACAATATTTACGAGGTAGGGACCACCAACTAATCTATGTTAAATTTCACATGCTTAAATCTACGTGCTATGTGTATCATGAAATTCGATGTTTATAAAATCTAATATAGAAGTAGACCTAAAGTTGTCTGTGACCGAAAGTTGTCATCGGGTTTATCCCGGCGTGCTATACCCATTAATTAAAACCAGGGGCCTTATGTGCCTATGACCTAAAGTGTCATCGAGGAAACTCGCCGCGTTTTAGCTGCAGTCAACTATTTTTCGATGTTAAAATTGTGAATTCTATGGTTAGTTGTGCTATATTTGAGTTGTATGATTTTGCATGGAAATATCGGTGTAACTATTGAGTACGTTGAGCTAATCCTAAATCAACGATATTTTTTTCAGGTACCAACGACGATATCGAGTGAATGGGAGACGAGGAAATGTATAAAACTTTGACACTGAATTTATGTTCTTAAATTATTTTATTGTTTTGATTACAAGTCGAATTAGACATAAATGCGTGTTTTTAAATTATTTTCCATTGGTGGAGTTTTAGATATTTATATTATGAATATTATTTTCCGCTGCGTAATTTTGAACCTTAAGAAAATTTTCTATTTTCTTTTGATCTTTTATATTAAAATTACGAAAATTTGACATTTATTGTGACCCCAAGATTTCTATATTTAATTATTTTAAAAATATAAATTATTTTTAAACTAAAGTGAAATCGGGGCGTTACAAAAAGCAATGTTTCACCAAGTACAACTAAAATAACCTAAAGTACAACCATGCAAGCATGATCATAAAAATCTAAACAATGCAAAATAGCAAAAATCGAAAGCACCAATAGAAAGAGCATGAAAAGTTGACGTGAAATTTTAGAACTATACGAGAGACAACAAAAAATAAAGAGTAGATCTAGGATTTAACATAAAACAATGCATGAAAATAAAAACAAAAATAAAGCACATGAAGAAATCAAAATAAAAACGATCGGGACTCGATCTATGATATTGGGGTGTCACTCACCTATATTCCATGGACGATTCACAAGATCTAACAAGAAACCTATAAGATACGGTGTTGGGGTTCGAATATCCTTGCCCACAAGAAGCCAAATTTTTTAGTATATGCATCGGTTGTATACAAAAGGAAGCATATTATGAGCTTCTATTTTGTTTAAGTGGTTCGAGCGAAAGTTGATTTTTGGGTTCCGAGTTGCGAAATAGCATAAGTATAAAGGCTACGTTATGAGTGTTTAGTGAGGTTTTCTTGTGAATGAGGTGAAGCACTTTGCTTCGTGATTAGAATAGTTTGGTGAGTTATTGATCACGTTAGATTGTGAGTTAGCCACACGACTTATATATTCCATACCCATCCAAAGAGCCTACATTACAACCCGAAAAGACCTTTTCCAATTCTTTGTTGATTGCGCACTTAAATGCGATGGAGAAGTTTTTGATTTTCAGTGCTTGCTTATTGTTCTTGTATTTTAATGATTTGAGCGTAAACGCGTCCCTATAAAAAATTCTTGAGTGCTTGAGCGTACACATATATATATTATCCTTCGTTAGGAAGCATGATTTTGTTTTTGGAGCAACAATGTAATAATGGTCGAGCGTTTGAGGTTGCGTTACATTTATCTATATTTCAAAATTATATATGTAGCATGACATGACTCATTGCTTGGACTTATTTTCATTCTTGTTATTCTTTGAATCTATCATTTGTTCGAGGATGAACAAACCAGTAAAGAGTGGGGTAGTTGATTAACGGATATTTGTCCTTATTTTTATTAGCGTTTTAGTTAATTTTTCTTATTATTTTCGGTATAAGTTGGGTAGATTAAGCTTAATTTTGTGATTTTATACTTCCATCTTATTTTACCTTATTGTGATCTAAATTGATGCAAATAGGTGATTATTCTCAGTCTTTCATCTTATATCTAAGTAACCGAAGGAGCTCAGCGCATAAGAGACGAAGTTCAATAATTAAGAAATGAGAATCGAGCGTTCCGACGAAGAAGTAGCAGAAATTGCGAGTTAGCAGTAACCCTTACCTCTACCATTACCGTTACTTTACCGCTGAAAATGGACAGAGAGCTACCAGACCAAACTAACGGTAACCTTAGAGGTATCTTTATACTGTTAGTTACACCATTGGGAAACGACAGAGAGGTTTAGCGGTATACTTAAATATTACCTTCTTACCGCTACCACCGCTACGGATGGATAGAGACTACTCAGAGAGGGTTAACGGTATAGTTAGCGGTAACTCATACCGCTAAGTCTTACCGTTACCTGCCCAGAAATGCGTTTTTACCCTAACTTGTGCTCCAAGACATGAGAAAACTATATAAACCCCTCTCTTAATCCGTCCAAAAAGACACACATCACCACCATAATCCTAATTTAGGTCCTTAGACACCAAAATAACATACTTTTACATCACATATCACAAAAGAAGATCAAGATCGCAGATTCAAGAGTCACAAGTTTTAAACTCCAATTTTTAGTTCGTGATTAGATTTTCGGCCAAGATCTACGTGTTTTCTTCGGAATAGCTGGAGGATCTACTGTACTTCTTTGTTCCAATAAGTATTCTAAACCTTTTAATTGATTTCCTAGTTTAATTCATGCGATTAGGTAATTACTTTTATTTATTATTCTTGAGTTATTCTGTGCTACAAGCTTATTTACTTTGGATAATTGAACTCGTAATCTTTTATCTTAATTTAGTTTATTTAATTCATGATTAGTTATTGGATTTATTGTTGATTCCTTTCAAGTTTTATTTATGATAATTGCTTACATTTATGCTAGTATTTTCATTGAGTTTTATGCTTTTGATTTCGTTATTGCTACTTAGATTCATACATGTTCTTGCCTTGCTTAGTTTGATTTCTTGAAAGTAAATTCATGCTAATAAATGTCTAGTTGGTTATTTAGATCAAGTTATTTAGTTTTCATTGATGTTATTGCGTTTTAAATTCTCAGATAATCAAAACAAACAAAACCTCCAAATTTTACAAGTTTTTGTGTTACATTGTGATTAAACAAACATTTGAGATTCCGATTGTTTGTTCCTTGAGATTGACTCGGTTTGTCTTACCAACCTACATGCGAACTCGTACTCTTGAGAGCGAGCTTTTGAATAATTGACAAATATTTATAAAGTAGGAACACAAAAGTTTGAATCATCACCCCATCTAACACCATCTGCTCCATTGAAATCATAAAAGGCAACATTAGCACCGTTTCAAGAGAGCTTGACTTTCCAGGTGAGTGTAGATTAGTTTTGCGTTCATGCGATGGCTTATTATTTCTACTCAACCTAACTGGTGGGATGGTTTTGGTGAACCCCATTACTCTGGAGCAGGTGAGACTACCTCGTCCACCTCTAGTTAGGGGTGAGATTACCCACATCGCATGTGGATACGGGTATAATAGTGCTAGAGATGATTATAAGGTGGTTTTACTTTATTATTGAGATGTGGGTTATGATGGCCCATTCCTGCCTAGCCATTGGGATGGTGCATATGTGTACTCTGTGAAAAAGGTTGTCTGGAAAAGGCTTAAGACCTCGCCTTATGGTAATTTAGTAATTTGCATCCCCTGTGGAATGGTTTTCAATGGGGCTATCCATTGGAGGCATTATAAGAAGAGTGAATTGGGAAAGTTGGAGTTTGTAATCATTTCTTTAGACTTGGTTAATGAGGCATACTTCGAAATCACTCCGCCTGTTGGTGTCCATGTGGTTAGCGAGTTTTCAACAAATACACTTGTGGTTTTGGGGGGATGTATTTGTTTGGTGGATAGGGAAACTGTGACCAAAGAATGAATGTTTGGCTTATCAATGAGTGTGATGTGTCAAGGTCTTGGACAAAACTCAGCATTTATTGTGTGCCGGTTTTGTCTCAGTTCACGCCTTTGTGTTTTGTTGGAGATGAGGAGGATGAAGTTTTTTTGGTGGCTATAGCTCATTTGGTTGTTTATAATTTGAAAGATAGATCATTGAGGTCCTTGGTCATTGATAATGGGTCTTATGATCAATTTTAAGATAAAGGCTACTTTATGGAGAGTCTTGTTTAGCCTGCCTTTTGCGGTCGCCAAGGTAATTTTTATTTGCAATGGAATTATTAAAACATAATTATATATTTTGCATGAGTTTTTTGTTCATATAAGTCTTTCTTTTATTTTCACAAAATCAAACTCTAATAAAACTTATAAATTTTGATTGAGTAATTACGAATTTTGAAAATTTAAGGCTAAAATCATAAATTTTATAAGTTTTAGGGGTCAATTTGAAAGTTCCTAATACTGTTTGTATTAAACTACCATATTCCAGTCTAGAAGTACATTTTTGTCAATCTTTTGGAAATGGCGTGGAGGCAAACGTCTGAGTTCACTGTGGGAAGAGGAAAATGCAGTTATGTTGATGATGTCATTTTTAGGACATCATGGACCGACCTCAATCCTGAGAGGAGATATATAAGTTGTCCAAAATTTCGTGTAAGTATTGAGTTTCTTTCCTATTTCAAGAATTAGGGATAATAATGATTTGGGGGTTTGTATAAGATGTGAACACGGGGTCGATTGATTGTAGTTAAAATCACTGTTGTTGAGATTTTTGTGGGTATGTCGTGCTCTTGCTTGATGTAAAATATTCTTCATTTTTCGTAGTTAAAGGGCTTGTTTGCATTAATTCTTATTCGAGTAAATAATATTTTAGGAGCCTGGAGGTTGAGAGTTTTTCAAATGGCTTGAGGTCCCACTGTGCCAAAGAGCTAGTCAAATTATTCCTGGACTTTTAAGACGATCAAATAAATTTGAAGCTGAAGTTCAAGTGTTGGAGCTGACATAAAGAGACTTGAATTAGATGTGAAGAAGCATGAAACAAACCTGAAAGCACTTGTAGTTGAAAATTGTAAGCTTGAAGAATATGTGAAGAAGAAATGAAATTGGGAACGTTGGTTGTGCATGATACTTTTGATTACTTGATTTATTATCTGGATCAAGAACAGTTGGAATTTTATCTAGGGTGTATGGGGTTTTAGTGTTGGGAATGAATATGGGGTGTGTTGTATGTTGTTTATTTTTTGCTTTTCTAGGGTTCTAAATAGATTGATGGGGGTAGGTTTGGAGGTCGGTTTCTTTCGTTGTTCTGTTGTCGTAGCTACTTGTTGGCTTATGCTAAATTGACACTTTCTCTATCATGTATTTTCTTATAAGAATATTGAGGACTTTGCTTGCAAAAACGAAAATGCAATATTGAGAGGATTTGGTAATTAAATAAAAATTAGAGGAATCACTTTCAAAAATATTGATGAAATATTGGACGAGGTCCATAGATTTGAAATTATTATGTTCTTAGACTGATCTCAAATTTTGATTGAGTAATTATGAATTTTGGAAATTTAAGGCCAAAGTCATAAATCTTTATAAATCTTAGGGGTCAATTTGTAAATTCCTAAAACTATTTGTAATAAAACTAAAAATTTAAGTTTAGGGACTGTTAGACCAGAATAATTGACGAATGATAGTAAAATAGGTAGAAAGTAAAATTGATTTCCTTAGTAAGGAATTTTTTTAACCTAGACATTAAAGAAAAGCCAAGGTATTTAAAAACTCATTTCATATTCCATGTAATTTGTAATATGGTGAAAATTAGTAAATTAACTATACCATCTTTTTGGTTTTTAATAGTAGGAACAAGAAATAAGTACTTAAGCTGAAAACTAAAGGATTAATACTACGGAATGACAAACATATGAGTATGGACAAACATGTTTCATTTCCCATGTTTGTAGTGCTTGTTCCTTGATATTCAAAAGTTGTATTGAGATTGTCAGAAGTGATATGATTTTGGCACCAAAATCAGAAAGCCAAATATTATCAAAGAAGACGGAAACATTATCGTGAGCTTATAAAGCAACCATAACAGTTGGATTGTAGTTCCATAAAACTTTAATTTACATAAGTCTGCCACAACATAGTCAAAACACATCTAAATTCCCATTACTTCTAATTCACATGCTAAATATAAACATAAAAACTGGAATATATTCCTAAATAACAACATGCTATATCCACAAACCAAGAACTAAATATGGGACATTCTGAATCTTAAGGACGACGGTTGAGTCGAGTGGCAAACATAAGTCTTCAATCATCTTCGTGCAGCCAGTAAAGACATGGCGACCATCTGATGCCCATCTTATTACATCAAAAAGCCCAATGTTGATCTCCCGGCCCTAGAATGTAGCCTTCTTCCAATGACCATTATCTCTTGAAACCACATGCTCAGTCCAGAAGTCCTTTGGAATAGCCTATAAAAAGCTCGTATGATTAGAAGCTGCTAATTTCATATAAATAATTGATGGAAAGTGCATTAGTTGCAGATAATTTAGAATATCTTCAACTTTAAATTCATCCATGTTCAAGAGTAGTCTTTGATATTTTTACTTTGAAAGAAGGTTCATTATTCATGAACTCATCAATATCTTTTGCACCAAAATAGTCATGGCATGCAACCCCCTTTCCATCGAAGACGATTACATAAAAAATATAATGCTCATTATTAGTGAACACTATAGAAAAATCTTCTCCAATGTTGTTGTCATATACAAAATCTGACCACTCGCCTATAAACCTGGCCTACAATAAACAATAAAAAAAAACAGAGTATAATGCAAACAACACCAATAGAATAAGGATTTACAACATGCATAGCTATTCAAGATAGAAGTAAAACTCTCAATCATATCCAGTTTGCAAAAAACGTAAACAGCACATCAAGAATGACATTATTATTCATACAAAGAATTATACAATTCATAATCAGTAACTCTTAGTCATACCTTTTCCAGTTTTTCTTTATAATAATAGTAACACCACTTTGAACACAGAAGAACACAAATAACACAAATCAAATAAGGGTTCTTAACATGCAAAATTGTTCATCAACAAGTTTTAAATAAATATGGAGAGAAAAAACCTCACCACCGTCTTCACCAAGAAACTCGACAGTCACGTCCCAAGTATGCCCAATGGGATTACGCAAAGTAAAATTGTTACTTTCAAGATCTGAAAAAAACTCACAATTTTGTTTGGGATATACTGCAATCGTGTCGATAAGGATTATTCAGAATTACAAAAACTCATAATACAAACAAATAATAATCAAAAAATATATAAAATAAGAGAAAAGAAAAATACGGATGAATAAAAATCACATATACCATAAAACGTGAACTGGGCATGGGGATGGTCTTTGTGAATGCTGGAATTAAAGTCATTTTCAATCTGGGAGAGAAGCAGCAAATCTGGGCAAGAAGATAATTTTGTTGCAAGTTCGGGAGATTAGGGTCACATGCTATCTTCTCTCTAAGTTTATCGTGAATAAATTAGGCTTAGGCATCGATTGTCGACCAAGAGCCGATGTGTATTCATCCATTGGTAAGAAAAGCGCGCGAAAATATCTAACCTAAGCATTTATTTGGCCAAAAAAGTTCCAGGGTTCGAACACGCGCTGTGCTAATATTATATGCATCGGTTGTCTATATACAAACCGATTCTATTGACACACTTTAAGCATCGGTTCTAAAGTTAACATCAGAACTGATGCTATTGACATACTTTAAGCATTGGTTCTAATGTTAACAACCGATGCTATTGACATATTCTGGAAGATTGATATAGAACATAATTTATTGATAATAAACAAGAACATTAAAAATTAAAATAGCAGGATACCAATTATTTACAAAAGTTATTAATAAACACAACATATGAAAGATTATATGTGTAAGTATTATATATATTAAAATGAAAAAAATAGATTTATGTTAACTAAATTCATTTTAAACACAACCAAGTCAGTTGAGTAGGGTAAAATTGTATCCCAATAAACAAAATTATAAATGTTTCAACAACGAGTTTCTAAATCGAACTAAACAAAAACCAAAAGAACTCAGTGCATGCTAAGCAATTGTGATAACATACAACATACAGCACAAGTGCAGTACAAAGCAACGTGTTTTGTTTAACTGATAAAAATTACTGCTATTATAATCACAATATGAAACAGAATTACAAATGCTAACATTTGAAGCATATGAAATGATTAAAATAATGCCATTGATTAAACATGCTACAAAACTATACAGCTGAACAGTAATTGTAAATACAACTATATAGTTGTTTAATATATCAACAAGAAAGCATCTTATTGTTATATTTACACATGGGATGATTACAAAAACACATTTGGGTGTTTTGACTTTAAATAAAATAACATTTAACTTACTAAATAACAACTACACCCTTCAACTATTCCAAAGACCATAATTTAATTGTATATTATTTATAACAAATGCCTTAATCACACTACATGTCATTACAGTGCTTTGATAACAAGTATTTTGCTAAACACTTCCAAGTTCACCAAAACAAATAGCAATATGGAAAAAGAAACAAGATGTAGGTAAAACTGAAAATTTTCATCACATCCAAGTATTAGCCAATAGTAAAAAACCCAACCCATTCTGAATAACATCCACACATAAAAGGTTTTACATAAGCCTGCCTAAACATAGTCAAAACACATCTAAATTCCCTTTACATCTAATTCACATGCCAAAGAAAGACAAAATAACTGCAGTGTGTTCTTAAACAACTAATTTCTCATATCCCACACACCAAAAACTATAGATGGGACATTCAAAAGCTTAAGGACGACGGTTGAGTCGAGTGGCAAACATAAGTCTCCAATCATCTCCTTGCAGCCAGTAAAGACATGATGACCATTTTATTACATCAACAGCCCAATGTTGATCTCCCGGCCCTAGAATTTTAGCCTTCCTCTGATGACCATTGATTCGTACGTTTTTGTTACACTTCTGTATATATTTTGAGTCATGTTTGAGTCTTTTTACCGTCTTCTTAGGTCAAGAATAAGCTATTTTACATGATTTTGCATTATTGGGCCTTTTGTAGTTGTTAAATTTTTTTTTCAATAATTGGTCATTGTGGACCATTTTTTTTGGTTTTCCTCTTTCAGATGAATCATTGACAAAACCCGGGAGATGAAGACAAAGAATCAGTGCTCGAAGTAGCCAAAAGAACACCTATCCGACCGGATAAGAACAATAAATGATCGGATTGAATTTAAAGATACGCACCGATCGGATAAGCGCCATGTCCGACCGGTCAAGAGGATAGAGATTTTCATACGATCGAACCAATGACCAATCTGATCGGATTCGTATGTTACAAATGCAGATTTTCGGGATTCTTCAGTTACGAAACGGTTCTTGAGCCTTTAAAACTCAAAAATCTTCAGAGAAGACCTATCCTTTCACCCACAAGACTGGATCATATACATTGGAAGAGATAATTGACAACTTTGTCAACCTTTGACTTATAGCCCTTACGGTAATAATACTTAGAAGTTGGATCGGTTCGGATAATCGCTCGAGATGGAGGTTTGTGAAAAGTTTCCCGGATTCAGCGAGGTTCATTTCATTTCCCAGAATAGATGGATTTGGCAAGGATTCATCGTAGTATCATGATTGAGTTTTCTCACTATTTAGTAAACTCTAAACTTTTACCTCGTTAATTAGTTTTATGATTCATGTTAGATAGTGAACTTGTGATATCATCTTGGGATATTTCTTGTGAATCATTTATGATAACATTTATGTGAACGATTTTGTGATGAATATTTATGATAACTTAGTGATTCATATCATTCAATTTGGATAATTGGTGTGGTTTGTTTTAATTAAAATTGCGTTTTAATGATGTTTTGTGAATGCACATCTAATGTTTGATGAGTTTTTTGAATGAGATTTGGTGGAACGGTCTTTAGATCGATTATAATAGTTATTGTTGAATTCGTAAATTGATTAAACTTTTCTTGCGAAGAGGTTGACGCCCTCGAAGCAAGATATGTTTATCGACTTTTCTTAAATTAAGTTCTTCCGAAGTTTTCGGAGCAAAAAACCTTTTGATCATGTGTTTAGTGTTAGAATTGTGTCTTAATAAACATCGTTGACTCTGTATTTCCACTCCTCGAGAGAATCGACCCAGTTTAACTTGCCGACCTACGAGTGACCCCATTCTCTTGCGGGCGAACTAACTTGTTTTCAAATTTTGACGTGCATGGTTTAAATTGGATTTTGATTTTGAAAAACAAAAGTTAGCCGATCAACCATCTTCTCTTGAAACCACATGAGTAGTTCAGAAGTCCTTTAGAATAGCCTATGAAAAGCTCGTATATGATTAGAAGCAGTTAACGTCATATCAATAATTGATGGAAAGTGTATTAGTTGCAGATAATGTAAAATATCTTAAACTTACAATTCGTCCATGATCAAGAGCGGTCTTCGATATTTTTGCTTCAAAATAAGGTTCATTATTCATGAACTCGTCAATCTCTTTCTTACCATAATATGCATGGCTTGCAATCCCTTTCCATCGAAGACATTTACATCAAAAACATAATGTTCATTGTTAAATAACACGGCAGAAAAATTATCTTCGATGTGGTTGTCATCTACAAACTCTAGCCACTCGCCTGTAAACCTGGCCTACAATACACAATAAAAAATACAGTATAATGCAAACAACACTAATAGAATAAGGATTCACAAGATGCATAACTACTCAAGACAGAAGTAAAACTCCCTGTTTATGTTAAGAGTAACACAACCAATACAAAACCAAAAATAGTGAGAAGAACAACAATCAAATAGCAGAAACGAGTGGGAAAAAGTTCTTAACTTTTATTCTTCAAAAATCAGTTCGGATCGGCCTTAACCGGACCCTTTTTACAGGCTTGAAATATAATTTTTCTCTCTCTAAAGCTCTCTATGTTTCTCTTTCTAAAAATTGGGGATCCTTTCTCTCTCTCTTGGAGAGGCTATTTATAGTTTTCTATCGAAACCCTAATCATACACCTATCATTCTCCTATTGGTCCTCCAAAATATCTACTATCGTATCCATCGCCTCAATGCCGACCTCATATATTTTCCCGCCGACTTAAGGCCGAACTCGGATATCTCTCAACCCGAATTTACCCGGACTCGTCATTTAAATATCACAGTTAGACCTGTTGAAACCGCCAACTAGTTGGAAATGAGATAGCCCAGATGTTGCATTCTTCAGAGGAGCTCATCCTGTTTGATACCCGAGCTCAGCAGCTCGACCTCGCTCTAATCGGCGCCTCCGGGCGAGAGCTTTCGGCGGGTACGCGGAGGGGTTGGCGTCGATGGTGAAATTATGCTCGGCATAGGGGGCCGAGCTGGGCAGCTCGGCAAGGTTCTCCTCGGCTCCTTTGGCGCGGGCACTCGGAAGGTCGTGCTTGTCAACTAGACGAGTCTGTTCGGTACTCGTGGCGCGAGCACTCGGCCGACTGTTCTAGTCAGTTCGGCCAGCATGTGCGCGGTACTCGCCTACTCGGCGTGGCTTCTCGGCACAGGATAAAGGTCATCCACGCTATTCGGCATCACCCATCTCGGCACTGTTGGCATTAAGCCACCCTTCCTGGTCGGTTTAACCCGTTCGGCTCGGATCCACCTCCAGGAAATACCGACCATCAACAAGCCCCTGAGCATGGAGTCGGACACGTGTGGTCGAGTTCGGGCTCATCGAACCCTGGCCGTCCATGGGAGCTGAGCCGTCTTGTGCACGGGATGCCTTGTCCCTTCAGCCCGGTCCCACCTGCAGTTTGAACATCTCGTTCTCCGTGACGGAAGCTTTTTCAGGTACTTTGTGTAAGCCTTGGAAGGTTCGTCCTTTTGTACTTTGGAATCTTGCATGTGAATGTTTCTTGGATTCTTGTGGCTTGTGATTAATCCCCCCTCATTATTACGAGAGCTTTAAAGTTCCATTTCTCCTCTCTTTCTCCATTTTCACTCTTTCTCCATTTTCATTCTGCAATTTCTTCTTTCTCCAGCCTCTTGTTTTTCCAGAACACATTTTTATTGAAAGAAACTCTCTTGTGCTCTAAATTCGTGACACCCTGTTTGGCCCATTTCATACTATCCTTGTTCATTTCTTCTCGGGCTCTTCTTAGTCAAAGGTAATTTTCTTCTTTTCCTTTTCTATTCCTCTCTATGTCTTATAGCCCGGGTTATTCCCCGGATAGTTCCCGAGGGTATGAGGGGCACAGCCAGGGCGACAACCAGCCTATTTTTCCCTCGGGTCCATACCCCAGGTCTGGATTCGACCAATACGGTAGTTTTGGTACCGGGGAGATTTTTGGTCAAGGGAGACCCTTCGCCTTCGAACAATTTCCAAATGAAGATTTTGGTGGTTATTCTCAGTTCGGGCATTCTCAATCCTTCGGACTTGGTGGTCAGCCTTTTCCCGAATCACAACGAGGCACGGACAACTATTCCGGTGGTGGCATGGCCGGTGTTTCAGCTCGGACGCCGAGTTTGAGTCCAGATCGGACCGGTGCTGCCAGTGAGGATTCTGGGGTTGGTCTGGCCAATCTGGAGCCCCTAGACGACCTCTCTGGCAAGTGCGAAGAGGATATTCAATGACCGTCTGGGGCCAAGAAATCTCGGAAGCCCAAGGTCGCGGCGAGGCCGGTGTCTCCCGAGACCCTTGCTCTTTGGTCGGACCAGTCGGGTGAGCGTACCCCGGTCGGTCACTGGAAGAGACCTCCCCCCCGCGAGTTGGACGATCGGATGCTTAAGATAGCCGTGGAGTAGAGTGAGCTGGTCGACAATGACTTGGTTAAGTATCGGAACGAGTACAGAGTACCCGGGTTGGTTCACCTCTTCCTTCCTTATGACGCCGAGCAGATTCACTGCCCGCCAACCTTATGTACCACCATGTTTTATGACAGTTTGCGTTTTGGTGTCTCTTTCCCGCTTCCCCGGCTCCTAACGGACATTTTAAATGATTTAGGACTCCCCATTTTTTAGCTCCATCCCCTGGTCGTGGCTCGAATTTTGGGTCTATTTGTACTTTTTAGCCTCAATGGTTGGCCAGCCCCCACTTTCGAAAAGCTCCGGTGGCTCTATGTATTCAAAGCTGCGGGAGGGGCTAACTCGGTTTTTTATTATAACTCAGTTCGGTCTGGCACCTTTAAAAACCTCTTGACCGGGTTCCCCGACTCTCTTCACGACTGGGAGTATCGCTGGTTCTATGTTGGGGCGGACTGGCAAGCGAGGAACTCCGACGGCTCATACTACTCTCCCCCCAATTCTTTTATGAAATTCGGTTAGTGCAGTGTTAACCTTTTCTCTTTTATTTCGATCTAATCCTTATTTTTTGTTCCTCTTTTTAGAAAATCGGAGACCGGTAGGCCCCAACTCAGAATTTCTTGCTTGTTTATTCACAATCTTGGATTCCGATCCAGAGCAGAGGAATTACAGAGTATTGCTTACGAAATCCAAGCTTCGAAGGGCCGGACTCAGGGACTCACCTCTTCGTTCTCAGCTTGGACCTACCATTCTTGGTGATTTCAATAACTCTATTCTGTACTTTGTGATTGAGGTTTCGTTCATTTTGCTCGGCATTTTCTGTAGAATCAAGAGATGTCATTTTATGTTTTTGCGTCCGTGTCGATTTGCTTTGCCGAACTGAGCTTGTTGGTTCGGCATTCTTCTGCTCGGCAGGGCCACCTACTGCTTTTGGCATCGGCACCCGAGCTAATTTATTTAACCAAGGGGAGCTCGTCTGCCCGGCAGTTCGGTGGTATTTCTGCTCGGCAGGGGCGTTTTGCCATTTTGGCGCCGGCTCTCGTGCCGGTTTTTGCCGCCGAGCCAAGCTCGGCATCTCGGCAAGATTTATGCTCGGCATGGGTGCTCGATTCTTTCGGCGTCAATGCCCGTGCCAATCTGTGTCGTCGAGCCGAACTCGGTAGCTTGATAGCTCGACCCTTTTCTGTTCGGTGTTGTTACATCTGTATATATTGTAGTTTTTATTTGTATTCTCCTGAGTTCCTTATTTTATGCTTGCAGTGTTCTATCCTTACCTCGACCGAACCATGCCTCTTTCTGCACTTGATCGGGCTGCTAAGTTTCTGGAATTGAACACCAAGAATTCGGCGAAGAAATCAGCGGCTGGTGGCGGCAAGAGGAAGAAGAAGGCTAGCTCGTCGACTCCATCTGCTCCTCCTGAGTCTGTCCCCGCTCCTCAGGTCGGTGAAGGGAGCTCTCACCAGGAGCCCATTGCTGTTGATCATGAGAAGGTTGTGTATGGAGGTCCTCGCCCTCCGTCAGTTCCTCACGTGTATGACTATTCGGGGTGTTATGCTCCTACTGCGACTGGCGGGTCGGTTGGGGGGTAACTCATCTCCGAGTTCTCAGACAGTGTTGCTCGCAATTGGGGGTCGAGTTTGGACAACTGGGTTTCCGGCTTCGACGCAGATAGCCAATTGGGGTTCTCAGAGGCGAACCTTTGCCGGGCCTTTGCCTCGATGAAACTAGCTCGGCGGGGCTTCTCTGACCTCCGCAAGGATCATGCTCGTCTGCAGCGGGACTTTGCTGCCTTTCAAGCGATGCACGCTCAATGCATGGACCTGATGCTTGACCGTGACTCCTGGATGGCGAGGGCCAAGAAAGCGGAGCAGTCCGTCAAAGCGGCGTTGGGCGCGACTCAACAGACTTTGTCTGACATGGACAACTTGAAAGCCCAGCATGCCGAGCTGTTCCAGAGACATGCCGACTTGGTCAGTGCCCGCTCCCAGGAAATGGAGGTGGCTTACGCCCGAGCAAAGGCTGTGGGTGTCGTGGAGGGAAAAAGTTGCAGGCGTCGAAGAGTACAAGACCGAGACTCTTGGGCCTATGATGAGTGCTTCATATCTCTCTACCATGCACGATGCCCTCCAGATGCTGAAAGATGGGGCTTCTATTCCCGAGTTTGAGAAGCACATTGCTGAGAAAATGGTGGAGTATGGCATGGGTGGTGGTGAGGACATGGATGCTGACGACGAGGAGCAGGAAGAGGATGACGATGAGGAGGATGGTGGGAACTGATGTGTTTCCCGGTTTAATATTTTTCTGTACTCTTACGGCTTGTCACTTTTGAATCGGCTTGTTCTGGCCGGCTTTTCCCTTCTTAATTGTCCTATACTTAGCTTATTTTTGCTTGCTTTCCTTTGGTGGTCTTGATGATCTAAACATGCATGCATGTTGGCTTTTTTTTTTATACTCCGGACTCGAATTCGAAATGTTGAGTTCGGAGATTTGAGCTCGACGTTTTTTAGCTCGGCCATTTTTGAGAACTTGTTCTCTTTTTTGTGGAAAGTCAATTTTGAGTTTCGATTCTTTTTTAGCTCAGCACGTTGAGCTCGGATTTTTGAGATCCTGCTCTTTTTCACGTGTCGAGTCAATTTTGAGTTTCGACTCTTTTTGAGCTCGGCACGTTGAGCTTGGATTTTTGAGATCCTGCTCTTTTTCACGTGTCGAGTCAATTTTGAGTTTCGA
>BMAC01001153.1:133879-173143 GCA_014905375.1 Phtheirospermum japonicum
TTTTCGCATTTTCTGACCTTCTCTATCGCATCCTTTTTTAAGGTCGGCCAATAATATCCTTGTCGGATTAGCTTGTGAGCTAATGATTGTCCTCCGGCGTGGTTTCCACAGATGCCCTCATGTACTTCTCTCAGCGTATATTCCCCGTCTTGTTCATTTAGGCAGCAGAGATGGTGAACCGAGCTGACTTTGTTCGTATTGATCGTGCCTCAGCTCGGTCTTCTGGGAGCACCCCTTCATGTAGGTAAAGTAGGAATGGTTTCATCCAGCTTTCCTTTTTGTTCTGAATTCTGTTGTTCTGGTCTTCTTGAATAGCCGAGTAAGCGGCGGCGGCATCGAGCGCTGTTGTTGAATGGTGGCTGACCGTCACTGTGTCTAGCTCCTCGACGCCCAAGCTGGAGGCTAGTTTGGCTAAGGAGTCCGCTAGGACATTATCATTTCGTGAAACATGGACGACCTCAGCTTCAAATTCAGCTAGGCGTGCTTTTGTGAGTTCTAGATATAACGTCATTCTAGGCTCCTTGGTCTCATATTCTCCATTGATCTGATTCACCACTAGTTGGGAGTCACTCAGTATATTTAAATTCCTGATTCCCATTGAAGCAGATGCTTCCAGACCGGCAAGGAGAGCTTCGTACTCGGCTTGACTATTAGTCACCGGTAACTGAAAACGTACGGATGAGCAGAAAGGCTTCTTTTCAGGACATACCAATACGATTCCAGCTCCAGCTCGTCCAGTTGTTGACGACCCATCGACGTACATGCACCACTGCTCGGTCTCTACGGGAACTGGTTAGACTGCCGGAGTGAACTCAGCTATGAAGTCGGCTAGGGTTTGCCCCTTAATGGCTGTTCTTGGTTCATATGTTATGTCAAATTGTCCGAGCTCGACTGCCCATTTGATCATCCTTCCTGAAGTGTCAGGGCGGTGCATGATTTGTTTCAACGGGAAGCTCGTCAGTACAACTATTCTGTGTTCCAAGAAGTATTGGCGTAACTTTCTTGAAGAGGTGACGAGGGCGAATGCTAGCTTTTCCATGGCTGAGTATCTCAGCTCGGCGTCATGCAAGGCGTGGCTCGTGTAATATACCGAGTGTTGCCCGAGCTCGTCAGTTCGGACGGCTCTTCCTTTACTGGTTTTTGTAAGGTCGGCACACTTGTCATGCATTTCTTCAGCTCTTCGAAGGCTGCTTGGCATTCTTCAGTCCATTTGAAAGTCTTATTTTTCTTTATTGCTTCGAAGAAAGGTTTTCACTTGTGCGTGGATCTAGATATGAAACGATTCAGAGCGGCCATTTTGCCAGTTAGGCTCTGCACTTGCTTTATGCTTCGAGGAGGTTGCAGTTCGGTTATAGCCCGAATTTTTTCCGGGTTGGCTTCAATGCCCCTTTGACTTACCATGTAACCTAAAAATTTTCCAGAACCAACTCCGAAGGAGCATTTTTAGGGGTTCAACATCATTCGGTAAACACGCAAAACTGAAAACATTTTATTAAGATCATCAATGTGATAAGTTGAGTACAAGGACTTGACGAGCATGTCGTCTACATAGACTTCCATAGTTTTTCCTATCATACTAGCAAACATCTTATTGACTAGGCGCTGATAGGTAGCCCCAGCATTCTTCAAGCCGAAGGGCATCATAGTGTAGCAGTAGAGCCCTCTTGCCGAGTAAAATGACGTGTGCTCCTGGTCGCCCGAGTACATTGGGATCTGATTATACCCAGAGTAGGCATCCATAAAGCTCATCAGTTCGTGTCCAGCGGTTGCGTCCACCATGTAATCGATATGTGGGAGTGGGTAGTTATCCTAAGGGCACGCCTTGTTCAGATCAGAGAAGTCAATGCATAATCTCCATTGACCGGTCTGCTTCTTGACGAGCACGGGGTTAGATACCCAGACCGGGTACCTGACCTCGTTGATGAACTTGTTCTCTAAGAGCTTCACGACCTCTACTTCCAGTGCTTCATACCGATCCGGGCTGAGCTTCCTCCTTTTCTGTATAACCGACCTAAATTTTTTACAATGTTAAGTCGGTGGCAGGCTTGTTCTGGGTCGACGCCTTGCATGTCAGCGTGTGTCCAGGCAAAGACGTCCTGGTTTGCTTTCAAGAAACTTATTAGCTCGGATCTGGTAGGCTATTTGAGGTCATGGCCGATTCGGAGTTGTTTGCTCGGGTCTAACTCGTCAACTGTTATCCAGTCTAGCTTCTCGATCGGTTCGGCGTGGGTAGCTTTTCTCTTCAAGCTTGGCTTCCGTGGGTCTAGTTCATCCTCGACAATTTTCAGGTCAGCTCCGATCTCCGGGTCAGCATTCTCTGCTCGGTAATTGACATTTTCGAGCTCCCACATTGGTTCTTTCCCAGGGCGCCGACCTCGGTCCTTGTTCAGGTCGGCGTCTTCCTGTTTGGTAGGCATGAACCCAGTTTGTTCGACTTGCATTTTCAGTTCTTTGTTCTGTTCGGAATTGTTGAGCTCGGTGTTTTCTGTTCGGCATTGATGCCCAAAGAGCTCCTTTCCCATGTTTTCCTTGCTCTGTTTGGTATGGCCAAGCTCGGCATTATTGCTGGTGTCTTGATCAGAGCACGGTATTTTCTCCATCTCTCCTCCTGTGAGCTCGGCAGACATTTCTGAGCTCAGTACGTCCTTGTTTCTCAGCCCTTCACTTACTTCCTCAATCGGTTCCTCGTTCATTTTCATCTGCTCAACCATGTTGATTTGCTTTAGCCTTATTGACCAAATGCATTCCCGAGCAGCCACTTGGTCTCCTCGGTGCTCGCACTCACCTAAGATGCTCAGGAATTTGATTGAGTAGTGGTAGACTGACATTGCACCTTTGAGGTCGTAAAGTGCTAGTCTGCTGATGAGGGCGTTGTAATCGCTCGGGACATCAATCACTTTGAAGGTTGTGAGTATGGTCCTTCTCTCTTCTCCCGTGCCGAACTCCATAGATAGTCTGACTTGGAAAAGGGTCTGCATATAGCCGCCGCTGATCCCCCTAATCCTGTCCTCACACGGCTCGATGTATTCCTTTGGCACTCTCATCCTTCGGAAGGCTGGTAGGTAGATTATGCTTGCATATGCGCCGGGGTCTACGAGGACTCGATGAGTTTGGATCCCCAGGATCGGCACGGTGATAACGAGGGCGTCCGAGTGGGGATGATCCAGCGGGGCTGCACCTGAATCATGGAAAGTAAAGGATGACACGAGCTTGTCCTCTTCCTCAGGTTGGTCATCAGAGTGAAAAACGTCAGCCCTCGTGACTTTTGTTTTTTGAATCGAGTTCCTAGCATCTCTGATTAGGAATTTCCTCTTTCTGTTTGAAATTTCTTCCTCAGCTCGGCTCGTATTAATGAAGGTCAGTATTTCTATGGGTGCCCTGGCTCCCCCAGCTGGTGGTGGGGGTGGCTGATTGTTACCTCTTCGTTCTTGTCTAGCTTGGTGATTTCTTGAGAACGGCAGTAGGTTCCGATCATCGCAGACTTTGATCAGGGCACGAACCATATCGTGGCACTCTTCCGTGTTGTGCCCGATCGATCCATGGTACCTGCAGAACCTTTTCTTGTCCAGCAGAGAAGGGTCTTTCTTGATCTGCTGAGCTGGAGGGAGGATGTCTAGGTCTTTGATTCGCTCAAAAATCGTGGTGGAAGCCATTGAGTAGACCTCATTGTACTCGGCAAAGAGGTCAGCGTGTTTGTCTTGCAGGATTTTTTAGATGCGATTGCTTGAGAGCTTGGATTTTTTTCGACATGACGGGCAGATTTGTGATGTTGTGGGAAGGAAATTACTGGAGCTGACATGTTCTGCTCAGCTGCAATTTGTGACGCGGCCAGAGCGAGGAATTCTTGGAAGGTCTGCGGGTCTTGCTGGTTATTTACCCATTTGAAGGAGTTATCCGACAATCCATTCTGAGCTAGGATGAGCAGGGCTTCGTCGTCGCACGACTGATATTCTGAGACTTGCTTTGTGAATATTACTATGTAGCTCTTCAGCGACTCGTTTGGCTGCTATAATATGGTAGCAATAGCTCTCTTGGGTGCGACGGTGGCCTTGGAAACCATAAAGTGTCCTCGGAATGAGGACCTCTGCTGTGGCCATGAACAGATTGAGTGGCGCGGAAGCGACCGGTACAACCTTAAAGGGACTTCGTCCAATGTCATGGAAAACATTCGGCACCTATAAGTGTCGGACGCGCCGAGCATGTCCATGTAGTTCTGGTAATGACTCAGGTGCGAATCGGGGTCGCTGCTCCCCTTGTACAAAGCGATTGGAGGGATCTTCAATTTTCCCTGCAATGGTTCGGAGAGGATTCTGGTAGATAGGGGAGACTCGTCATCACATGCTGAGCTAGTCAACGCTTGTCGTGAAATCAGGTATGTGGGTCAAAGAGGGGGAGTGATTTGCTTGGCCTCCAGCTCGGCGATTCTCTGTTTTAGATATTTCAGCTCTTCTCACTCCTCGTTTGGCTTACGCGGAATGCTCATGGCCACACTCTTACTGTTAGCCAAATTTGCTGGGTGGTCTTCTTGTGCTTTGCTAGCTGGCTTTCCGAGCCGGGCAAAGACGTTCTGGGGGAGGAGAATATGAGACGACGCGTAATGGGAGGTCTCTCAAGCCTGCTCTTAGCATTCAACTCGGTTTCCTCCTCTAGCCTTCTTTTGCCATTTTTCTTTGCCACCTGTCATTCTCCTATTGGTCCTCCAAAATATATACTCTCGTATCCATCGCCTCAATGCCGACCTCAGACATTTTCCCGCCGACTTAAGGCCGAACTCGAATATCTCTCAACCCGAATTTACCCGGACTCGTCAGTTAAATATCACAGTTAGACCTGTTGAAACCGCCAACTAGTTAGAAATGAGATAGCCCAGATGTTGCATTCTTCAGAGAGCTCATCCTGTTCGGCAGGATACCCGAGCTCAGCAGCTCGACCTCGCTCTGCTCGGCGCCTCCGGGCGAGAGCTTTCGGCGGGTGCGCGGAGGAGTTGGCGTCGATGGTGAAATTATGCTCGGCATAAGGGGCCGAGCTGGGCAGCTCGGCAAGGTTCTGCTCGGCTCCTTTGGCGCGGGCACTCGGCAGGCCGTAATGGTCAACTGGACTAGTCTGTTCGGTACTCCTGACGCGAGCACTCGGCCGACTAGGATAGTCAGTTCAGCTAGCATGTGCACGGTACTCGCCTACTCGGCGTGGTTGCTCGGCACAGGATACAGGTCATCCACCCTATTCGGCATCACCCATTTCGGCACCGTCGGCATTAAGCCACCCTTTCTGGTCTGTATAACCCATTCGGCTCGGATCCACCTCCAGGGAATACCGACCATCAACACTCCCAGTCATATACAGTTTCCAAAAAAAGTAAAAAAACACATCAAGAATGGCATTATTATTCATACAAAGAATTATACAAAAAGAATCTTTTGCAGCTCTGCCACATGTACCCCTAACTGATTTTCCCTTAACTACAACTAATTCTGTTTTGTAACTAATACACACTTTAATTAGTTACAACTAACTAGAGTTCTTATACACATTTCAATAATAATTATTAACTCTCAGACATACTTTTTTCTAGTTTTTCTGTATAATAATAATAGTAACACCACTTTGAACACAAAAGAACACAAATAAAACAAATCGACTAAGGGTTCTTAACACGCAAAATTGTTCACACCATGAAATATAATTCATAATTATTAATAAAATTCTCCTTCTACGTATGATACTGAAATAAGATTCATAATAACTCACTAATTTAAAGATAAAAATTCTTAAACAACACAAATCGAATAAGGGTTCAATTTTGGAATAATTTAATTTGCAGTGTTTTTATTAAATGATGACAACTTGAATTGGATATGGAGAGAACATACCTGATCACCGTCTTCACTTATAAACTCAACAGTCACACCCCAAGTATGCCCATAGGGATTACCCAAAGTAAAATCGTTACTTTCAAGATCTGCAAAGAATTTCACTATTTTCTTTAGAATATACTGCAATCGTGTTAAGAAGGATTCATGAAATAACAATCAAAATATATTCGGAAGAGAAAAGGAAATACAGATTATTAGAATAAAAAAATAGTCACCACTAAATTGAATAGGAACATATCAACCAACAACAGTACCATAAAACGTGAACTGGACATGAGAAGAGTCTTCGAATATTGAAATTAAGTCATTGCAAATATGGGAAAGAAGCTGCCGATAAGGGCGAGAAGAGAATTTTAGAAGATTTTGCAAGTTCGGGAGCTTTGATATAAGAAATTAGGGTTAGGCATCGGTTGTTGACCAAGATCCGATGCATGTTCATCCATTAATGTTAGAAAGCGCGGGAAAATATTAAGCGCTTGGACAAAAAAGGTCCCGGGTTCGAACTCGGTTGTGCTAATATTATATGCATCGGTTGTGTATATAAAAACCGATGCTTATTACCCTTAACTTATTTCTGGCAGGAAAAATATTATGTATAACTAGAAAGCATCTTATTGTTTAAAACATGAGATTATTACAAAAACACATTGGGGTATTTTGGCTTTCAATGAAACAACATTTAAGTTTCTAAATACAATTACACCCTTCAAGTATTCCAAAGACCATCCACCATTAAATTTTTTATATTTATCTATGCCTTATCACACTACAGAGTATGCCATTACAGTGCTTTCATAACAAGCATTTTGATAAACACTTCCAAATTCACCAAAACAAATAGCTCTATGGAAAAAGAACCAAGTTCTAGGGAAAACTGAAAATTTTCCATAAACTGATAATATGAACAATTTACACAATGCTTTCATAACAAGCATTTTGGTAAAAGAACCAAATTCACCAAAACAAAGGGAGCTCAAACAATAACAAAACCAGACTGAAACAACAATAAAAGGGTTTTTTTTTTCACAAACAAAAAAAAAAATTCCTCGTAAAATGAGCAACCACCATGGAGATAAAGACACAGTGATGAGTCAATTCCTAACCCCATCTTCAACGTGCTTCCAAGCAAAAGGATGTCTGTTTATAATTGAAAGAAAAATGGGTCACATGTAGCTGCTATAATTTATTATGACTAAGTATATTTGTTTGGAGAAAAAAATAATCTTACACGTAAAGTATATTATTCTTGATTGTCAATCCACTTTCCTTCTCCATGGTCAGAATGAATATAACCATCTCCTAAGGTTATTGGAGGTTCATTAATACCAACGGAAAATGGCGGGGTTTCATCGAAGTGGTCTCTTCATCTACGACATCGCTAACACTAACAATACTCTTTAATCTCAAAAACCGGGAGTGACCAAAGATTTCTTAGCACTCCAAGAAATCGTCTACGCAATATTACAGAGTCAATTGTATAGCGGTAAGTTTTCCCGAGTCATGTCTCTCGAGGATAGATATTATTAGCGGTCGGTGTTTTTACTTAATCTCTTGTTAATGTCAATTAAACTAATCTACTCCTAAGAAATAAATAAGTCATTAATTTGGGTTTGAATTTTTGAAAGTTAATCAGCTAAGACAAGAATTAAAAGAGATTTAAATGAAAATGAGGGTTTAAGGTGTTCGATTCGTCTCCACGATCAATCGGTTATTTTGCCGAGCAATTAATCCACGATCTGGGTTGTCAATCCCAATTCTCAACAAGCTCCGATTAATGTCTATAAACGAACTTCGACCCTAAACTCATAATTTCTAAACTAATTGCATCAAATACGTATTAAATCTTGTTCTAAGGTAAATAATTGATGACATTAATTAAATCTAATTAACGACATTACATAAATTAAAATCTTTTAAACTAAGGAAATCTTTCAAATTGAAAGGGAATGTTGGAGGGAAAAACAAGCTTGAACTTGAAACTGGTCAAAAGGCATTAAATTGAAAAGAAGTCAAATTGCTTAAGAAGAAAAGTTCCATATGTCTTTTGAAAACCCAAGGTTTGCTTAGACAAATGGAGTAAAAAGCTTGAAGAGGAGCATTAATGGAGTTGCAAGAAGAACAAAAGAACAATAAGCTGGAAAATGAAAAGGAGGATTTAAAATGCAATGAACAACTTTAGCTAAAAATCAAACAACCAACACCCAAGTAAAATCAACACAAACATAACACAACATAAAAGAGAAAGAGTACTACCAATTTTTGCATTCCAACAAAAGCTTAAGGTCTTCAAACAACAAGCACCACAAATGAAGAAGGTGTCACCCACTCCAACACTTTCTTAAGAACAACTAACTAACTAACTACTAATTAAAAACTAACTAACTAAGCTAAACTAGACTAACTACTAAGCTAGCTAAACTACACTAACTAGGGTTCTTGAGCAATGGAAATGGTAAAGGCTTGGAGGAAATAGAACAAGTCCGAATTCCACCAAGAAGAGTTGGATAAGGTTGGAGAAAGCTGGGCCTATATATATATAAATGCAGGGGCAAAATCATCAAAACGGGTCAAAACTTCAGAAATTCCTGCGTTGCAGTCGATCGACTGAAAGGTGTCAATCGAATGCTTCGTCCACCAATACCAAACTTTCTGCCAAGCAGTTGATTTGGATTGGTTCAGTCGATCGACTGGCATGGCTGCTCCCGGCTCAGTTTCTCATTGCCGCTCTAAATGTCCGTTGGCTGTCGCTCTTCATTCGTGCTGTGTTCCCTTGCTTGTTCGTTCGAATCCGAGTCGAGTGGGATGCCCTGAGCTTGCGTGAGACCGATTTTGTCATCCTACGGCCATAAACACAAAAATGAGTAAAAATATACGAAAAACTAAAAAAAAGGGCACAAAAGCTACAAAAACCTAAAACTAGCAAAATAGGCCAAAACGACTCCTAATACCCATAATTGCATGAAAACGCGACACAAAAAGGTAACAAAAATGCGTACAAAAAAGTACAAATTAGGGAGGACCAGAGACCACCTAGAATCAGCAGGATGTGAAATATAAAAGACTTGTTTTGCTTGTGATGCAAATATAAATGGATCATCCCAATAACCCGAATGACTAAAATCAACTGAAGTGGATCCCAAATCATCTACGCTCACACCTCGTCCGTTGTTGACCCAACTACATCGAAAAAGTGGAATCTTGAAAATTTTATAGTCAAGTTCCCAAATGTCCTCAGTGACCCCATAAAACAACATAGAAGCATCTACTGGTCCTTTACCTTTCGCACTCGAATAATCGATCGTTAATACAACTATTGAGACACCACTATTCTGCAGTACACTTTTATCATCCTGATGTTTTGTGTAAAACGTATACCCATTGATGTCATAACCTTCATAACACCTCACATGTGAAGCAGGGCCGTATGCTAACCACTTGACTATTTCAGTGATAGTATTAGGTGTCCTAGATAACTCTTGCATTACTGTCTCTTTGAACCATTTATAAAATGTGCGATTATGTTCCCTGGTCACCCATATTGAATCTTCTGAAGGGTTATGCTGTTTTAAAATGGACATGTGCCGGTCGAGGTATGGATTGACCTCAGAAATGTGTTACAATATGAGTTTGTGTGCCTGGATGCGCATTTGGGAAAATTGCAAAAAATTCTTAAAGCCCAATAGCACCTTAAACTGCAAGCCTGCCCTCGTGAAGTGCTTTTGGAATGACAATAGTTTCAAAATTCACTAAATAATCTATCCAAAACTCAATAACCTCCTCGGTGGCGGAACCTTCAATGATACTCCCTTCAGGCCAAGAATGATTCCTCACAAATCCTTTTAATATACCCATGTATCTCTCAAACGGGTACATGTACCTCAAGAAAATCGACCCACACAACTTAACTTCTCGAACTAAGTGGACAATTAAGTGCACCATAATGTCAAAAAACGATGGAGGAAAAAACATTTCAAACTCGCATAAAGTTTTAACAACGTCGGCCTGTAAATAATCTTATTTCTTAGGATCAATAACTTTACTAGAAATTGCATTGAAGAAAATACAAAGCTTTGTTATGGTACGCCTCACATCTCTTGGTAATGAGCCTCGAATAGCAACTGGTAACATGTGCTGCATTAAGATATGACAATCATGAGATTTCATACCAACCAATTTCAAGTCCTTCATTGAAACGAGCTTTTTAATATTCAAAAAATAACAATAAGGAACCTTGATTTTTTTCAAACACTCACAAAAACTGACTTTCTCTTGTTTAGACATGGTATAACAAGCTGGAGGTAGGTAAGTTCGCTTATTAGTTATTTTCGGTGCTAACTTCTCCCATATCCCCATTTCCACCAAGTCTTGTATAGACATAATACCATCTTTTGTCTTACCTGGAATGTTTAATAATGTTCCAATAACACTGTCACATACATTCTTTTCAACGTGCATCACATGTATACAATGTATAACCAACAAATGTTCCCAGTATGGTAGACCCCAAAATATGTATTTCTTCTTCCAACCACCCGTTGAGATAATTTTAGAAAGTTTGCCGAACTCAACATCAATATATTTATCACAATCATAAATTACACATCCGGGTAATGGCTATCTAGCAACTCGGTCCAAAGTTTTCCCATTGGAAATCTTCTTTTTTTTATATAAGGATGCTGAATTGGGGGAAAGGCCCGGGTATCCATGTACACATTTTTTCTACCATTTTTTAGGCAAATACTACTTGTCTCATCTTCACAAATGGGGCATGCCTTAGCTCCTTCATTTGCATGAACATACAAGTTACCATAGGCTTGAAAATCATTGATCGTGAAAAATATCATGGCTCATTAGTGGAATCTGTTTGAGTATAAGCATCAAAAACTGTCACACCCTCATTCCATAATCTTTTCAAGTCTTCAATTAGAGGTTCCAAGTACACATATATGTCATTCTTTTTTTGTTTAGGTCCGGATATCAAAAAAGACAGCATGATGTACTTGCGCTTCATGCATAGCCAAGGAGGAGAATTATAAATTGCTAACAGAACTGGCCAAGTACTATGAGGACTGCTCATGTTTACATGTGAGTTCATTCCATCCGTGCACAGTCCAAGACGAAGATTTTTCTTCTCACTGCCAAATTTGAGAAACTTACTGTCAATGTTTCTCCATTACGGAGAATCGGCCAAATATCTTAGTTTTCCATCCTTTTTCCTTCCTTGGGCATGCCACTGCAAGTTCTTCTCTTCCTTTGCATTCGAAAACAAGCGTCTGAATCTTTGAATAATTGGGAGATAGTACAACACCTTATTCGGATGTGCTTTTTTATTTACTAGAACACCATCATCATTGTCTATTTTTTTTATAGCGAAATTCCCCTCATTTGGGGCACTCCCGCAAATCCTTGAATTCATACGGATATAATATTCAATCATTTGGACATGCATGCATCCTCTCGATCTCTAGACCCAACGGACACAACATTTTCTTCGCCTCGTAGGCTGAAGTGGGAAGCTCATTGTCATCAGGAAACGCATCTTTTAAAAGCTCTAGTAACCCCGTGAAAATCATATCACTCCATCCACTCTTTGCCTTTTGTTTATATAGATTAAGCATGAAAGATAAATTTGTAAATTTGGTACATTTAGGGTACAACAGTTTTCCAGCATCAACAAATAATCTTTCAAACGCAGAAACATTATTGATATCACCTCCTAAACCATGCAACATTTCATCTAATCAATCATTGTCTACATCCTCGTCGTTCTCTGTATTACTATCACTAGTATCACACATAGACGGAGCTGTCGAGTCAGCTGTATTATCAGTCAAAGGTAAAGTCTCACCATGCCATATCCATCGTGAATAACCTTCTTTAAAACCACAACGTATCAAATGGCTCTTCACTTTGTCTGTACCCCAAAATTATCTCAGATTTTTGAAATCAACACAAGGACACACAATCGTTTCCGAATAATACTTAGTTTTATTCTCCACAATAAATTTCAAAAAACTTTCAGTCCCTTGAATATATTCAAGTGTATTACATCTACTATACATCCAACTTCGATCCGTTATCTACCGCTGCACAAATTAATTAAAAACTCAATAAAATAACTAACAAAGAAACAAAAATTAATTTACCAGAAAACTCCATATATATGCATGTGTCTTTGTTCATAATTTCTTTTCTTATCAATTACTTTTTTTTATTACTCTGTTTTCTTGAACTAATAGGTATAGTGATAGCTAGGTTCATATTATATTATAATTAAGGGAAAAAGATTATTTGCCACCTGTACTTGTAGCATTTTTGTGGTTTGCAACCTAATATTTATTTTATTGTTATTAACAACCCAAAGTATGCGGGCTTTGCTCTTTGCAACCTTCAGACTATTTTTCATTCAAAAAATAGTAGAATTGAAGCACGTAAGCCTCATGCCTCATCACCAATTATTATGTTGGGCAATGTTTTCATGTTTTTAGAATGAGGCCTGAGGTTTACGTGCTTCGATTCAACCATTTTTTGAATGAAAAATAGTCTGGAGGTTACAAAGAGCAAAATCCGCATACTTTGGGTTCTTAATAACAACAAAAAAAAAATATTTGGTTGCAAACCATAAAAATGCTACAAGTACATGTGGTAAAGAGCTTTTTTCCCTATAATTAACAATGGATAACAATTTCAACTTATTATAATAATTATTTTTATTATTATGTTAAGCAAACCAAAGACGACAATTAACTTGCACGTATTTGTCATGATTTTTGTATATTTGGCTAGTGTTTTGGTTAGATTTGTTGTTAATTTTGGTATAAGTTGGATATATTGAGTATATTATCGTATTTATGTATCTCCAACTTATTTTACCAAATTTTATGTTTATTTTAGGTATATTGAAGTCTTTCGGTGTTAAGGTGGATAAATGTGGGCCCGCGAGTGGAGTTTCAAAGAAATTGGGCCCTAATTTGGTATATTACAACTGACACTGGGTATGCATCCACACTGGGCTACCCAATGTTAGAAAATCTGGCAGAATGATCCATCCGATCGGACTGGGAAACCATCCGAAAGGATGTAAGTGTTATAAACTAAGATTTTGTGGTGATTGTGAGTTACGGAAAGGGTATTTGAAGGCTACAAAAGGCCAAGAACTCAGCCACATTCAGAATAACCAAAAACACCATCCATAATCCATCCACGGACGAATAATCCCCCGTCCATTTCATGACAAACCGAGGTGGGAAGACATTCTCGAACCTCTTGCGGATGATAACCCATGAGTGTTCTTGAATTGGCTACTGGATTGGCGGTGTCTTCTAGCGACAACACCTCGAAATGGGGCCAGGTTCGATCGAAGGGTGCAAATCCTTCTTTGTCCCCTTCTAGACTTGACGGCGCTGGCCTGCGGAGAAACGGCGAGAGGCGTAGGCGGTAGTGTGGACGCGGAGGCCTCCTCTCCTCCTTCGATTGTGACTGGATCGGAACATAGGTTGATTGAGGTGTTGATATCGAAGGAGGGTGCTGGGGCGGCGATTTGGATTGGGCCGGTCGGACCGCGGTTGATTCGGACGGTGGCGGCATTGAGATCGTGGCCAATGATGTCGATTCGGCCGGTGGTTGCCAAATCGGAGGTGTGGAGTGGCGATTTGAATTGGAGGATGCTGAGCGGCATGACCGTGGTTGGATCCCGTCGTGGCTGAGGGTTATGGCAACTTGTTGCAGCAGAGTCAGGTTGTGGGTTTTGAGAAAGGCGATGGCTTGGCCTGACTCGGACGTTCGATTGGCGACAGGCGTGGAGATGGTGGCGATCTGGTGGTGAGGGGTTGATGGGGCTGCGATTGTTCAGGTCTGAAAATGGTTTCAACCGAGGATCATCGGGGTTGGCGACTTGTCCCCTGATTTTAATCCGACCGTGGTTGGAAGGCTGGGGTGGTGATTGTTGCCAGTTTTGAATGGTTTATATCGGCAGTCGGGATGATTTGTCGTCGTGGTTGTTCGGGCCTGGGGAGAAAAATATGGCTGCAGTGGGCATTTTGGCCGGAGTTTTAGGTTGGTTTTTGAGCCCAGATTTTGGGGTTCTGATGGTGTTTCAGCCAGAAACGATCCGGACAGTGGATAATTGGGGTTGGTGGTTGAAATCGGCAGCCGTAAAATTGGATGAAGTATATTGATGTTCTTGAGAGAAAAAGAGAAATAAAAAGTCAGAAAAAGAATTGAGTGATTTACCTAATGCGGTCGTATACAGAATTCTGTGAAAAGTGGACAAGCTGGGGTTTTTTCCTTATAAACCAAAGATGGTTTTAATTTTAGAAAGTTAGGGCTGAGGTTTAGTGGACTCGAGCTAGTCATTGGGCTCGTTTTAAATTCCGAAAAGAAAATGATCCACTAGACGACTTAAGTTTAAAACCAAAAATAATTTTGTGAACAACCCAATTGACGAATTTTAAAATTTTAAATCGAAATAACTTCTTAGGTGATCCAAATGTATTTTTAAATAAATAATTAATTTAAACATTAAATAATTCATAGTAGTTTTAGAAGTCGATAATATTATATATATATATATATATATATATATATAAATTCTCTTTTATTTGTTAATCGAATTGTTATTTTGATTAAATAGAATTCGTAGATTATTTAAAACTAAAATTAGAAGTTTGTTTATGGTGACGAGCTTGGAACTAGAATTATATTTTTAATGCATGATAAATAAATAAATAAAATGAAAAAAAAAATATGCATTGGATGCATGGTTGTTACAACCTACCCTCTTAGAAAAATTTTGTCCTCAAAATTCCGCACTTAACCGAAATTCCGAAATTTGGATATTTCGCTTTGAACTCTTCCTCTTATTCCTAAGTGGCCTCATTCATCCCATGACGTCTCCATTGTACTTTGACCAACGCTACTTCCTTATTCCTTAGTTGATGTATCTTACGATCCAAAATCGCTTTCGGTGCTTCCTCATAAGTTAATTCTTTATTAACATCGAGCTCTCCGTAATTCACAATGTGGTGTGGATCGTAGACATACTTCCTTAGCATCGACACATGGAAGACGTTATGAATGCTTGACAAACTGGGTGGTAGCGCAAGCTCATAGGCCAAATCATTAATTCTCTTAATAATCTAAAACGGCCCTGTATACCTTGGCTTCAACTTCCCCCTTTGACCAAACCTCACTACACCTCGGACCGACGCTACTTTCAGAAACACCTTATCGCCTACTTCAAAATGCAGATCTTTTCTTCGACCATCCGCATAGGATTTATGTCGATCCTGCGCAGTCCTAATTCGATCTCGGATCGTGGCGATGTGTTTAACCGTCTCTTGGACCAGTTCGGGGCCCAAAATCTCTCTCTCCCCTACTTCGTCCCAGTACAAAGGAGATATACACTTTCTTCCGTACAAAGCCTCGTATGGAGCCATACCAATGGTAGATTGGTAACTGTTGTTGTAAGCAAATTTGACCAATGGTAATAAGCCTTCCCATTGACTTCCCAAGTCAAGTATGCAAGTTCTTAGCATATCCTCCATGACCTGGTTAGTCCTTTCAGTTTGACATGTTTGTGGATGATAAGTCGTACTGAACTTCAATTTAGTACCCAAAGCACTTTACAATCTCTTCCAAAAGTTCGAAGTAAACCTCGTGTCTTTGTCCCCACACAATCGAGACCGAAACTCCATGCAACTTAACAATTTCTCGAATAAAATTTTGGGCATATTGTTCCATGTTGAAMGTCATCTTGACCGGTAAAAAGTGAGCCGACTTGGTTAAATGATCTACTATCACCCACACCGCTTTGTTACCTCTCACCGATGGCGGTAAACCCACTACGAAATCCATCGAGATATGCTCCCACTTACATTCTGGAATTGATAATGGTCTTAGCAAACCTGACGGTCGTTGGTGTTCAGCCTTYACTCGCTGACAAACTAGACACTTTCCCACAAAAGTGGCAATGTCTCTCTTCATGCTTCTCCACCAAAACACGGTCTTCAAGTCCTTATACATCTTGGTACCCCCAGGATGTGCAGTGTAAGGAGTGAAATGGGCTTCTTCTTGAATTTCTTTCCTTAGACTCTCGTCCGTTGGAACACAAATTCTCCCTTCGTAAAACAGAACTCCATCCTCTGCTGAGATAAAACTTTTGATGGTTCCTTTCCGCACTTTCTCCTTCATCTTGCTTATGAAACCATGCTGAGTTTGAATTTCCTTGATCCTTTCCCTCAAGGTTGGTTGTACCACTAAGGATGCTAAGATCCCCTTCGTGTTCTTTGGAGGTATCACCATTTCGATCTTCATCTTGGCGAACTCCTTAACCAATTTATCTTGTTCGGGCAGTAAACTCATTAGTCCTCCCTTACGATTCAACACATCGACTACCTCATTCGCCTTCCCTGGATGGTAGATAATGGTACAGTTATAATCCTTAACCAATTCCAACCATCTTCTTTGATGCATATTCAACTCCTTCTGAGTGAACAAATACTTCAAGCTCTTATGGTCGGTGAAAATCTCACACTTGCCTCCATACAAGTAGTGTCTCCAGATCTTCAAAGCATGAACTACGACCGTGAGTTCCAAATCATGCGTAGGGTAGTTCGTCTCATGGGTTTTGAGTTGTCGTGATGCATAAGCCACTACTTTCCCATGTTGCATCAAGACACAACCCAAACCTTGTTTCGACGCATCGCTATAAATAACAAAGTCTTTCGTTGGGTGGGGAATTGTCAAGACGGGTGCAGAAGTGAGCCTTCTCTTTATCTCTTAGAAACACTCCTCGCATTTCGTGCTCCACACGAATTTCTATACCCAGAAAACTGTGAACTTCACTCGCATTTATGGGAGTGGCCCATCCATTAATAGTTTCAATTTTAGATGGATCCACTTCTATCCTCTGAGCAGTGATGATGTGACCAAGGAAAACTACCTGGTCTATCCAAAACTCACACTTACTGAATTTCGCATACAACTTCTCCTTGCGAAGTGTTCCCAACACTATTCGTAAGTGRTCTTCGTGCTCTTCTTGATTCTTCGAAAAGATCAAAATATCATCGATCAAGACTATGATGAACTTATCCAAGTATGGGTGAAGAACCCTATTCATCAAGTCCATGAACACTGCTGGAGCATTGCTTAGCCCGGAATGCATCACAACGAACTCATAGTGTCCATATCTTGTTCTAAAAGCAGTCTTCAGAATGTCACTCTCTTTGATATTCAACTGATGATACCCCGACCTTAAGTCGATCTTAGAGAAGATAGTTGATCCTTTAAATTGATCGAATAAGTCTTTAATTCGAGGTAAAGGGTACTTATTCTTTATTGTGAGTCGATTGAGTTCTCTATAATCGATACACATTCTCATTGACCCATCTTTCTTCTTAACAAAGAAGACCGGTGCTCCCCACAGTGACACACTCGGTCGGACAAAACCTAAATCCAACAACTCTTGGATTTGTGCCTTTAGTTCTTGAAGTTCCTTCGGTGCCATCCTGTGAGTTGCCTTTGAGATAGGTGCTGCCCCTGGTGTCAAATAAATTTTGAACTCGACTTGACGACTGGGCGGTAATTCTGGTAACTCTTCTGGGAAGACGTCCTTAAAATCTCGAACGATGGGCACTTTGTGCGGTGTTACCTCGACCACTGGATTGCTCACCAAATTCACCAGGAAACCTTGTCATCTCTCTTTCTTCAACAGCTTCATGGCCTTCATTGCCATTATCACTTGTGGCACCGTCTTGGTCTTGGCTCCAAAGAACTTGATCTCTACACCTTCAGGGAGTTTGAAAGTTATTTCTCTTTCGCGAGATTGTATCTTCGCTTGATACTTCGTGAGCCAGTTCATCCCTAGTATCAAGTCGAAATCTCTCATTTCAATCACATACAAGCCAGCCTCGAGATTCTTTCCTCTTACATCGATCTTCACTCCCTTATCCATCAAGTTCGTGACCATTACGTCTCCGGATGGTAAACCAACTTCTAAGGGTTCCTCTACTCTAGTGCTCTTAATTTCAGTTAAAGTATGAGATTTATTGGACAAAAAAAAGTGCGAACCACTCGTATCAAAAAGCACAAAAGTAGGAATTCCTAAGACGGTTAACATACCTGTTATAACTCCAGGATTCTCTCCAGCCTCATTGCGTGCCATGACATACATTCAAGCATTTCCTCCATTAGTTGGTCCTGACTTTGGCCCTCCATCGCCTTGTTGCCTTTGACCATACACAGGGCAGAACTGCATTCCATGCCCACTCTGACGGCAGCGGTAACATTTTCCTTGCCCTAGAAGGCACTCTCCAAAATGTCTCTTACTGCAATTCTGGCACACGGGCTTGTTGTCCATCCCCTGTTATCTGTTCACATCACCAGTCTTCTGTTTCTTGACTTGGTTAGAACTTCCTCCTACCCAATTCCTATTGTCCACCGAAGTTGTGGGTTTAGGCTTCACCTCATCCATTCCGAGACTTGAATCTACGTCCTGAGCTCTTTTAACCATTTACGCATATGGAAGGTCGCGCTGTGCTGATAAGATACCCGCTAGTTGGGCTCTCAAGCCTCTTTTGAACCTCAATGATTTCTTCAAATCGGTGTCCAATAGGTGCGTAGTGAAGCGGCACAACTGGTTAAACCTCCTCTCGTAGTCAGTGACCATCAAGCTCCTTTGTTTGAGATTCAAGAACTCGGTTTCCTTTTGGTCGCGAAAAGAGCGCGGGAAGAACTTATCCATGACCACTATCTTGAACTTGTTCCAAGTGAAGGCGTCTCGCTCTACCTCTGAACAGGTTCTCCAATAACCTTCCCACCAGTGATCAGCATCTTCAGTTAGCTGAAAAGTAGCGCACGTGACCTTCTGCACATCGTCGCATGCTACCATTCGAAAGATTATTTCGAGAGACCGAAACCACTCTTCCACTGCATTAGGTCCATCTCTCCCATTGAAGGTTGGTGGTCGGTAATGACGGAACTGCTCCACTGCTCTCACGTTATTACCTCCATTCCCTAAACCGTTATCTTGAAGGTGTTGTAAGAAGTTGGTGAAAACCGTGTCCATAGCCTTAACGGTCGTTTGGCCGAAGTGGTGTGGGTTTTATTCATTAACCCAATTCCCACTTCTTCTTCCTCGGTTTGACGCCATATCCTAATGTCATCAAAATGTTTACTTGGTTAATTACGAGGTATAACTCTCAATATACATCGTAAGATTGCATCGTCTTTGTCCAAGAGCCACAAACAATAGATGGTCAACAAGATATGACCCCACCATATCTACCTCCGAAAAGCCATAACTAATGAATGCCTCCATGCCTTGGAGATCAATCACACAAAAAGTATCACCAACCATACCTAATACAATACAATCATGGAATAACATGGAATAACATGGAATTTAAATTAATGATTAAACAATTGCAATGAACTTTTGTACCTTGAGGATATCGACGAATGTTCGACGAGGAGGAATGAAAACTATTTAAATAATCCAAATATTTATTTTATAAACTTTTTGATTTTCACAAACGAAATGAGTCTACAGAACCAATCAAAACCTTGGCTCTGATACCACCTTTGTAATGCCCCGATTTCACTTTAGTCAAAATACGATTTACATTTAAGAAAAATATGACGAAACCTTGGCGTCACAATAAATGTAAAAACTTTTAAATTTTACGCAGCGGACATATTCATAATATAAATAACCAAATCACCATCAAATAAAATTTATAATTAAAAACACTTCTTTATGTCTAGTTCAACTTTTATTTAAAACAATGAAACAAGTTCAGAAACACAAAACCAACATCAAAAGTTTTATTCTTCTACTCGTCTCCCATCCGATCGACATCTTCGTTCGTACCTAAAAAAAATATCGTTGATTTGGGATGAGCTCAACGTACTCAATAGTTACACTAACTTAACCCATGCAAAATCATACAACTCAGAAATAGTACAATTGAACATAGAATTCATAGTTTTATCTTAGAAAATAAGTTGACTGTAGCTAAAATGCACCGGGATAAACCCGATGACCCTTTTCCCCGGTCACAGACACATTTGGTCTCTGGTTTTAATTCGTGGTTATAGCACGCCGGGATAAACCCGATGACCCTTTTCCCCGGTCACAGACACGTTTGGTCTCTGGTTTTAATTCGTGGTTATAGCACACCGGGATAAACCAGATGACCCTTTTCCCCGGTCACAGACACATTTGGTCTACGACTATATTAGTTTTCGGAAACATAGAATTGCATGATACACATAGCACATAAATTTGAGTACATAAAATTTAACATAGGCAAGTTAGTGGTCCCTACCTCGTAAATATTGTCGTGGAAATTCAATTTGAATGCAAGTGGTTGAATCCTAACTCCCCTTATTGCTCGTCACCTAATCAATTAGAAAATTTATTTAATTAGTATTTTTCGTATTTAAAATTCATGATAAAGATATTAATAATAACATTAATATTAATAGTAAACCCAGACTGGAATGCTATTTTATAAAAAGTTTATGGGGCTGGATTGAGGTTCTTGGCAAGCTGAGGGTTGAATTTAGGCTCATTGGTAAGCTGTGGGTTTAATTGAAAGGATGGCAAAGGCCTGAGGTTCAATCGAAAAGGGGCTACACATTCTGGGGTCAATCTGGAAATTTGGAAAAGAGGTCTTGGTATAAAACGAGAGAACCCAGCCTCTATTAGCCTCAGAACCCATTTCTCTTTTTTTTTTCTCTGAAAGCAAAAAAATCGGCCAGCACAGTGGAACTCCTCCTTCCTCGATCATCGTCGGCGGCTGAAAAGGCTGCTGGATTGCCAATGTCTTCTAGCGACAACACCTCAAAATGGGGCTAGGTTCGATCAAGGGTGCAAAGCCTTCTCTGTCCCCTTCGTGATTTGACGGCGCCGGCCTGCGGAGAAACGGCGAGAGGCGTAGGCGGCAGCGTGGACGCAGAGGCCTCCTCTCCTCCTTCGATTGTGACTGGATCGCAACATAGGTTTATTGAGGTATTGATATCTATGGAGGGTGCTGAAGCGGCGATTTGGATCGGGCCGGTCGGACCGCGGTTGATTCGGACGGTGGCGGCGTTGAGATCGTGGCCACTGGTGTCGATTCGGCCGGTGGTTGCAAAATTGGAGGTGTGGAGTGGCGATCTGAGTTGGAGGATGCTGAGCGGCATGACTGTGGTTGGATCCCGTCGTGGCTGAGGGTTATGGCGACTCGTTGCAGCAGAGTCAGGTTGCGGGTTTTGAGAAAGGCGATGGCTTGACCTGACTCGGCCGTTCGATTGGCGGCATGGCGAAAAGCGTGGAGATGGTGGCGATCTAGTGGTCAGGGGTTGATGGGGCTGCGATTGTTCGGGTTCGGAAATGGTTTCAACCGAGGATAGTCGAGGTTAGCGACTTGGCCCCTGATTTAAATTCGATCGTGGGTGGAAGGATGGGGTGGTGATTTTTGCGAGGCTTGAATGGTTGATATCGGCAGTCAGGATTTGGGGTGAGCGGAACCGAGTACCCGGTCAATTTTCTTGGAACCGGAATTGGAACCCGTGAAGACCGGGTCCAAGAAAAGAATACCGGTCCCAGAATCGGTACTAACCGGGTCCAATGTTTTTTGAACCGTTCCCGGACCCGGTGCGAACCGGTTTCGACACCGGGTACCCGGTACCATGAAATCACCAAAAATAATTTAATTAAATAGGTTTTGTGTATTAAATTATGCTTCTTAATTATATCACAATGATCTCATCATACCATGCAATCACCAAAAATTAAACCACATAGTATTTAATAAAATCTTACTATAAAAATTAGCCATTTTTTAAAAATAAAATCTTAGTGCATAATTAATTATATAGATAAACTATAATAGTAATAATAATAATAAAGACTTTGTACCGGGTACCCGATTGAAGAACTGGTACCAACGGGTACCCATCCTCAGAACCGGTCCCACCGGGTACCCGGTGGGTACTGGGTCTCGAAAGTGTGGACCCAAAACCAGAACCGGTCATAACCGGTTCCAAGAATTTGGAACCAGAACCGGCATCGACGGGTCTAGTTCCAGGGCAGGACCCGGTGGGTCCCATGCGGTTCCGGGTCCGGAACCGGGTACCCATTATTTCTGCTCATCCCTTGTCGGGATGATTTTTTCATCGTGGTTGTTCGGGCCTGAGAAGAAAAATATGGCTGCAGTGGGCATTTTGGCCGGAGTTTTTGGTGGGTTTTCAAGCCTAGATTTTGGGTTATGATGGTGGTTTCAGCCAGAAACGATCGAGACCGTGGATAATTGGGGTTGGTGGTTGAAATCGGCAGCCGTAAAATTGGATGAAGTATATTGATGTTCTCGAGAGAAAAAGAGAAAATAAAAAGTCAGAAAAGAATTGAGTGATTTACCTAATGCGACCGTATACAAATTCTGTGAAAAGTGGGACAAGCTGGGATTTTTTCCTTATAAACCAAAGATGATTTTAATTTTAGAAAGCTAGGGCTGAAGTTTAGTGGACTCGGGCTAGTCAATGGGGCTCGTTTTAAATTCCGAAAAGAAAATGAACCACTAGACGACTTAAGTTTAAAACCAAATAATTTTGTGAACAACCCAATTGACGAATTTTAAATTTTTAAATCGAAATAATTTTTAGGTGATCCAAATGTATTTTTAAATAAATAATTAATTTAAACATTAAATAATTCATAGTAGTTTTAGAAGTCGAAATATATATATATATATATATATATATATATATATATATATATATATATAATTTTTCTTTATTTGGTAATTGAATTGTTATTTCGATTAAATAGAATTCGTAGATTATTTAAAACTAAAATTAGAAGTTTGTTTATGGTGACGAGCTTGGAACTAGAATTATATTTTTAATGCATGATAAATAAATAAGTAAAAAGAAAAAAAAAATATATGCATCAGATGCATGGTTGTTACAATGTCTAACCCGTACGCTTATTTTGATCTTCGACCGACCACTCAATGGAGTCAAGCGATGCGAGACTAAGATCCGGATGAGTTCTACAATGAGCAACTCCTGGTATTTCATGGGCTCCCGAGTGAGGATCCGTTCGACTTCAACCAAGAGTACCACGCCATAACAAGAACCTTCCCCCTTTTAGGCCTTACAAGGAATAAAGTGAGGATGAGACTTTTCATCTTTACATTAAAGGATCGGGCGAGAAAATGGTTAACAAATTTAGAGCCCGATTCCTTGAACACGTGGAAGGAAGTGTACGATTGTTTCATGGAGACATTATACTCACCTGAATGGGCCTCACCTCTAAATTCTTACAACGTGCATGCTTCACCCAACCACTACAATCCGAGTTTTGAACCTTCATATGCTCCCTCCGCCTCACCTTCTTATTACAAGGGATATGACTCGTATGCTCCATCCAAATTTAATTCTTCCTTTCCGAGCTACGAATCTTATGCCCCTCCCGACTCGATTCCATACTATCCGAGCCATGAAGAGTATATACAAAATGATGAATTATTTGCGTGGAAGCAAGAGACTATTCGTCATTGGGACGAACTTGCGCAATCAAATAAGAATTTGGCGCAATCGACTAAGCGACTCATGAAGAATATGGAGACGATGTTAGGTCAAATTATGGTTTCTTTGGAAGAGAGGGAAAACCAATAAATCTACAATCATCCTGATGCTCCACTCAATAATGATTCTTACTCAGTTATCCGTGCTGAGGTGGAGCATCTTACCTTTGAAGAGATGCCAATTCTTGATGTAGTGGAGCCCACATTGGAGTTTGGTGATTCAAGCTTGAATGCTTGTTTGGGAGAGTTGTGTGAGGAGATGGAGATTGAGTATTTGGTTGAGATCGCCTCTTTTGCGATTGATTATGAAGTTTTGGGTAATAGTGTAGGGGCGTTTCCGTTGGAGATTCCGAGTGAGGAAGTTGGAAACCCGGACTTACTTGATCTTTGTGGAAAAGATGGTTATGCTACATGATTTGGAGGAGGTTGTGTTTGTTGGGCCACATTGCATTCTGCCGGATGGTTTGATCAATCTTAACGCTGAGGTGGTAGAGGAGGCAATCGAGAAGGAGTGTGGGTTGATCGATGACCATTTTGTCCGTTAAACTAATTTCTCCTATGGCCAAGTATTGTTCCACGACCCGATCGACTTTTGAAATTTTTGTAGTAGTCGATTACTCACGTTTTCGACCTCCAAATCCAGTCGGAGATTTTATTTCCCTCATCACGAAGCTTGCTCATCATGCCTACCTTGGTGGTTTTCATCGCCCGCTTTTGCTCTTGGAGAACACTAAGGCATGGCACGATCGTCATTTATTTCTGGATCCCGGATAACATCACCTTTATAAGTCATCGAGCAAAAGACGTAAAATGTTGCACTTCTTGGGAGGTAACCCAAGGTATCATTTTTCTAGCTTAATTAAAAAAAAATCATTTTTGTACATATTCTTATTCTTGATTAACTTGAGTTGGATAAGTGTGGTAATGGTTTGTTGAGTTGTGTAGAAAAATTGTAGAAAATGATGCTTTTCCAGGACATTCGATCGGATGAGAGGAATTGACCGGTCGGACAAAGCACACTTGATTGATGTCCGACCGGATGAGAGAAGATGACCGGTCGGACGAAACACACTGGATCGTTGTCCGACCAGAGTGGTGCAGTGACCAGTCGGATGGAGGCAGCAGACTTACTTGAAACCATTGCTCCATTTGTATAGTTCCATCTTTCCCTCTGGACGGCATGGAAACTTAGGCGGGCCCGAGCCCCAGTATTGTATCACTTTCTATCCCAACTCTTGTTTTTCATTTTTAGTGATTTTGTTATGTGTTTTGTGCTTGGGTGTTTGTATAACCATTCGACCAATTATTCGCATGATAACTTATTCAACATTTTCCTTGGGTTAATTTGTATAATAGCAACGCGGACATTGCTTACTTTTATTTGTAGGGGAGGGGGGGAGTCGCATTATGCATGCGTAGTCATTTAGGTCGAATGGTTCTGTGTGAGTCTTTCTTTGTGACGATGTGCGTATCAACCAACTGTTTTTCTTAACGTTTGTTGAAATCTTTCCCATGCTTATTTGTGTTTGTACTGGCTTGCCTGTCGAAATCATGTATTATGTGATATGTCTTTAGAGTCTTTTGAGCTTGTTTAGTGCAAAATCTTTCAAAAACTACACACGCACACACGCACACACACACACACACACACACACACACACACACACACACATATATATATATATTTAAAACAACACTTAGTCGTTAGTAATTTTGCGAAGCTTTTTAAAATCGATCACCTTATTCTCAAAAGTTTGAATAAAACCATAGTAAGGAGCCTTGTGTGTTTATCAACATTTCATGCTTTGATTCGATAAGTGTTTTGAGAAGTCTCTAAAGTTTCATGTGTACATTTGGTGTTGGAAATGATGATAGGCACATATAAAACCTGTTTTCGGCTTTATTTATAAATAAAAACCACTAAAAATCCCTAATGAGCCCCCTTGAGCCTTTATTCCGTTTCTTTATTAGCCACGAGATTAATTGTAGCTCTTATTTTTTTAAGTGTGTGAGATGAGAGTTTACTTATCATTGGTTTATTGAGATATGATGATTGCATGGTGGAAATTAGTGAGATGCTATTATAAAAAAAAAGGAAAAGGAAAAGAAAAAAAAAAGAAGAGAAAGAAAGAAAGAAAAGTAAAAAATATATAATAAAAATGGAAATTAAGGGTGCTTAAGTTCATAGGAGCATCTAGATGTTAAAAATAAAGCCTATTTATAAAGGCAAATATCCAGATTTTGGGGTTAGAAATAGCCTTAGCTATAAAAGTCTAAAAACAATGGTATATGGTTCTTTGGGGAGAATAAGGAGCAAAATTATGCTCTATGCATTAAATTTTAGATTGAGTGAGTTACTGATTGCGTTTGTTCACAAGTTAGCCACACATCTTTATATACGACATACCTTATCAAAGAGCCTACATTACAACACTAGAAATTCCTAATCCGATTCTTGATTAAATGTGCACACATATATGCAATGTACGAGTCTTTTATTTTCACGAGTCATTGAATGCATTTTTGTTGATCCGAGCGTATGCACTTACCTTTTGAAAAACACGAGAAAATGAGTGCACAATGATATATTTCCCTTTTGTGAGGATGCATTCTTTCGATTTCAAGGTGAAAAGGTAACACGAGCTTAGCTTAAGAATTTTCGACAAAAGTGTTTATATTTGCAAAACTATATTTTATGCACAACATGACTCTTTTATCTAGCTACTTTCATGCTTACGTGGTTTTGATTCTTTCGTTTGTTCGAGGACGAACAAACCAATAAATCATGGGGTGGTTGACTCGCACGTATTTGTCATGATTTTTGGTATATTTGGCTAGTGTTTTAGTTAGATTTGTTTTTAATTTTGGGTATAAGTCGGATTGATTGAGCATATTTTTGTATTTATGTATCTCCAACTTATTTTACCACATTTTATGTTTATTTTAGATATTTTGAAGTTTTTCGGTGTTAAGGTGGACGAGTGTGGGCCCGTGAGTGGAGTTTCAAAGAAATTGGGCCCTGATTTGGTATAACACAGCTGACACTGGGTCTGTCATCCACATTGGGTTACCCAGTGTCAAAATCCAGTGTTAGAAACTCTGGCAGAAAGATCCCTCCGATCGGACTCGGAGTCCATCTGAGCGGATATAAGCGTTACAAACTCGGATTCTATGGAGATTTTAAGTTACGAAAGGGGTTTTTGATGGCTACAAAAGGCCAAGAACTCAGCCACATTCAGAGGAACGAAAAACACCATCCATACACGATCGATAGATGAATAATCCCCCGTCCAGTTCGTGACAAACCGAGATGGGAAGACATTCTCGAACCTCTTGGGGATGACAACCCATGAACGTTCTTGAATCGTTTTTCATCTTATATCTCTTTTAAAGATCAGAACCTACCCGGATAGAAGGAAGGAAGACCTCTCACGAGGACACGCTCGGAATTGACAACTCCGACCCGTCACCTCAAAGCCCCACGGAAACCAGTTGTAGTGGCATAGACTCGGTAGTTACCACGGCGTTCGCAGCTTCTCGGGAGTCCGTGAAAGCTTTCAAGGCTCGACTCGTAGACGATAATCCCTCCGGAATAGCTGGAGATATTTCTCGCAAACATTTCAAATCCGTACACTCTAAACTTTGTTTTCATTGGTTCATTTTGATTTTCAGTAATCTTGTTTGGATATTGTGTTTGCATATTGTGTTTGGATTATTAGTTTGAATCGTTTATGTTTGAATTATTGTTAATCATTTGGTGAAGAATTGTTTTGGTTGATTAGTTGATTTATATTATCGTAATTTGGATGTTTTGATGTTTTGGATGTTATTTGCAATCATGATTAATTGTTGTCTTGAGGTTGTGATAGTGAGTTTGTCAATTTTTGTTGATTAGAAATCACGGGTCTAGTGCTTGGAAACGTTTAGAACCATCGCTTTGAGTCATCGGGCGTTTAATCTATACGTTGGGATTGACAACCCCAACTCGTAGACTAAGTGTTCAATGAAATGCCCAAGCGGTCGTGGAGACGATTCCAAGGCCCTAGACCCCCGTTTATTAACCTTTTAAAAGTTGAAGTTCGTTATTAAATCTTTTATTAACTTTAGTTAAGTTCTTTCATGGTGATTGACACTCTCCTTGCAAGATTATTTTTTAAATTACTCGTAGTATAAATCATCGTTTAGTTATTACAATTCTCAAAACCCCTTGTCCGCGTGTTTAGCGTAGCATTTTCGTTATTTTCTCATTCGTACAAACAAACACAAAAACAACTTCCGATTAGTCTTCCTCGAGATATATAATCGAGTTAACTTTCCAAGTCTAACAGTGACCCCGTTCTCTTGCGGGCAAACTAAAACATTTTCAAAAGTAGATGCGCACTGTTTAGCTAGATTTTAATTTTGAAAGGAACACAAAAGTTCGGCTCAAGTATAAATAATTATTTTCTAGTTGGGGAAAAAAAAGTACTCAAAGCCAAGGATCTTTTGATCGAGGTGGACAAAATGACTAAATAAAAGGATGATCAACTGAATATAATTTTTCGATTGGAGTCTTCACTCACCAAAAAGGATGCTGACCTAGAACGAGTGAAAACTGAATTGAAGAAGGTCCAAGGAACCATCACAAACTTCAACAAGAGCAAGGCAAATCTCGATGAAATTCTTGATATGAGTTTTCCAGAATCCTCAAGACACGGAATCGGCTACAAGCCAAATCCGAAAACACCATCATCAAGCCAAAAACACAAATCGACCAAACGCCACAAGAGGAGAAGGCAATATGTGTGTCATCACTGAGGTAATCCAGGTCATATTCAACCTTTCTGCTGGAAGATTATTGGTGAGTGGTACGGCCTAATCTGATGGCGGGGCACAAAACCAGGGTCTAGTTGGGATGACCTGAACTGAAGCCTTAAGAGAAAAGGGATGATCTGAACTGTAGCCCTAAGCAAAAAGGGATGCTCTGAACTGAAGCCCTAAGAGAAAAGGGATGACCTGAACTGATGACCTAAGAGAAAATGGATGATCTGAACTGATGTCCTAAGGGAACTATACTGACCTGATCTAAAGCCTTGAGCGCAGTTCAGAAAATCAGGTTAAGAACTTAAGGAAGGGCGACAGGGCTAATCTGCTTTCTGGGAAGAGATTTCCAGGTCAAGTCAACTAATTTTCCACGAAGAAGCTTCCTGGTCAAGTACTCTTAAGTAAACGGCTCGAGATTCGCGAATTCTATTTCTGGGATCTCGGAAAAGGCCCCACTAGACAAAAGCTATAAATATCTCATCCCCAAGGCTGAGAAAGGTATGACATTCTGAACTTTCTAACTTGAAATATTCTGATAAGAAAAACTGATTTACTGACTTAAGCATCAGAGAGGTTTCCACCGGAAATCCCCCGATGGTCCTTTCTAACGTGGTTTTTGGAGCAGGTCAGGATATTCAAGGAAGAAGTAGGCATTCGTGGTGTCTTTATTTTCAGGGTGAAACAATTGGGGTAGTTTGTGAGAAACATTAGGTTAAGGCGTGAGACGGTAATTATGGAGACAGATGGTCTCAGGTAAAACCTTGTGGCAGAGCTGGGTGGTACACCAAGCTCTGCCACGCCGATTGGAATTCCAGGGGCAGTAGGACCATCAGCGACATCCAGGCACAACACACTACCTCAGGAGGCACCAGCACATGCAGACGGCGGATCTGTCAATGATGCCTTCCTGCAATAGATATCCGAGCTTCTAAGCAAGGTCGTGGAGGCGGCGGTAGAAAACAAGTTTGCAGAGCGATCGCCACCCAACCTCAAAGCAACTCTGCCAGCTAAAAGGGAGCCAGTCCGGATTACCCCAATAACTATTAGATCTCCAATGGGGACGAGGAGGAAAGCTCTTTCGGCTCCGATAGCGATACTCCCAGCAGAACCAATCAAGATCTCATCGAGCAGATGCAAAATCTGCAAAGGGAGGTCAGAGAAGTGAAGCAAAAAATGGCAGGTGCGGAAGCAGGGCAAACGCGGAGGAGTACTCCATTCACGGAGGTGGTTATGAGGTACAATCTACCAACTTCTTACCGTTCCATGGGCTTTGAGTACAATGTAACAACAGATCCGTGGGATTACCTGAGCCGCTTCGAGATCGCAGCAACCTTGCACAAGTTTTCTGATACGGTCATGTGTTGGGACTTCCCCACGACCTTCATGAAGTCATCTCATCTCTTGTTTAGCCAACTATGAGTTCAGTTCTGCATTCTTTCACCAGTTCACCAGAAATATCAAAAAATGCCCCTGGAACTGTTCAGTTTGAAGCAAAAAGAAGGCAAAAGTCTGCGCGGATATATCAAGTGATTCACAGATACCAAGTTGGAAGTGCCATCATCATCTGAATAGCTCTTGGTCAATGCCTTGGATCAAGGGCTCAGGAAGGGGGAGTTCTTCCCATTGTTGGTAGTTAAGCTAGCATTGAGATTTTGAGAGCTCTTGGAAAGAGAAGAAAAGTATATCCACTTGGAGGAGGCCTTGAAGATAAAATATGATGGAGAGAATCGGAGTGAATGACCTGACAAAGAAGACAGGACTCCAATGAAGAAGCCGAGGACTGATCTGGTAGGAGGTCGTCCTCAGTTTGATAGGTACACACCCTTAGCCTCACCTCAAGGAGAAGTTCTACAGGTAATTGAGCGGCATCTCGATCTAAAGTGGCCTAGAACGTACTCCCAGAAAACAAGAAAAGAAAAATCTGAGCAATTCTGTCGGTACCACAATAAATACGGTCACGACACAGATGAGTGCACACATTTAAAGGACGAGATAGAACTAATGGTGCAAGAAGGACACCTCAAGGGATTTTTAAGGGCAAAGAGGGAAGGACTCAGATTCGAATCCTATTAAAAGGACCAATATCAGACCAGATAGGGACGAAATGGTGGGCATGCTAGTACACAAAAGGAGAGCCAGTCCAAGGAATTACGAGGTGAAATCCTGATGATCACAGGAGGGGAATGGGACGAGCATTCCCGACAAACCAAGAACATTTATGTACGGGCTGCGAGAGACCTGGCTAGAAGAGCACGTGAAGTAGGACAGTTAGCATCGAGTCCAAACATATGGTTCGAGTCGAAGGATGATAATGGTATTTTAGCTCCTCACATGGATGCCCTGGTCATAACTGCCACGGTTGCAAATTACAATGTGCGATGGATCTTTGTTGACACAGGAAGCTCAGCAGATATTATGTTTTATGATTGCTTTCAGAAAAGGAATCTAAATGTGGAGTTATGGGGGAACCTTAGACCACTTGGAGAAATGAACCTCTTGGTTATGCTAGGGGATGACCCATTTAGGCAGACCAGATTGGTGCATTTTTTGATAGTGGATGCACCCTCCTCATATAATGTCATGCTGGGACGCCCATCTTTAGGCCAATTCCAGGAAATGATTTCATCTATAACATGAAGCTGAAGTTCCGAGCCCAGGATGGAGTTGGCGAGGTCAGTGGCAACCAATATGTGTCGCAGCAGACATATGTGGAGAGTGTGCAAAATTGGATACAAGATAAATCAACAAACACCAGCATCAAGCTAAAAACAGAAATCGACCAAACGCCACAAGAGGAGAAGAAGACAATATTTATGTCATCACTGAGGTGATCCAGGTCATATTCGACCTTTCTGCTGGAAGATTGTTGGTGAGTGATGCGACCTAATCTAATGGAGGGGCACAAAATCAGTCTAGTCTGGATGACCTGAACTGAAGCTCTAAGAGAAAAGGGATAATCAGAACTGAAGCCCTAAGAGAAAAGGGATGACCTGAAGTGATGACCTAAGAGAAAAAGGATGATCTGAACTGATGCCCTATGGGAACTATACTGACTTGATCTAAAGCCTTGAGCGCAGTTTAGAAAATCAAGTTGAGAACTTGAGGAAGGTCGACAGGTCTGATCTTCTCTCTAGGAAGAAATTTCCAGGTCAAGTCGACTGATTTTCTATGAGGAAGCTTCCTGGTCAGGCCGTCTTAAGTAAACGGCCCGAGATTCGCGAATTCTATTTTCGGGATCTCGGAAAAGGCCCCACAAGGCAAAAGTTATAAATATCTCAACCCCAAGGCTGAGAAAGGTATGACATTCTGAACATTCTAACTTGAAATATTCCGATAAGAAAAACTGCTTACTGACTTAAGCATCAGAGAGATTTCCACCGGAAATACCCCGGTGGTCCTTTCTAACGTGTTTTTTTGAGCAGGTCAGGATATTCAAGGAAGAAGCAGACATTCGTGGTGCTGTTATTTTTAGGGTGAAACAATGAGAAAAGGCAGTTTCAGAGGATAAGGTTGTCTACTGAGTCAACACCAGGTTCAAACAGGTCTAGGTCAAAAAGAATGATATCAAATGCAATATGATCTATACATCCTTGAAACCCCACGTTCCTGGAGGCTGGTACTTGGATAGTGGTTGCTCCAAGCACAAGATCGGCTCTAAAGATCTACATTCCAACATTTTCATTTTTCAAGGAGGAAAGGTAAAATATGGTGGAGGTGCAAATGGACAGATCATTGGCTAAGAACTGTTTATGTCCCTGGTATTTCAAAGCTCGAGAATGTGTTACTTGTTGAAGGATTAACTGAAAACTTGATAACCATAAGCCAACTGTGTGATGGTGGCTTTAATGTTAAGTTCACCCATGAAAAATGTGCAGTCTACGATGAAGGCAATGCATGTATCCTTTCTGGACAGAGGACCTCCGTCAATTACTACCAAATCAATAGTGATATGTTTTGCAAATTGTCTCAATTGGGTGATGCCGAGGTATGGCATCAAAAGCTCGGCCATGTCAACTACAAGATGCTGGAAAGACTGAACAAAAAGGACTTCCTAAGCTCAACACCAAGATCATCCCTGTATGCGAGGCATGTCAGAAAGGAAAGCAAGTCAGGGTGTCACATCCGATTGTACAAAGTCTCACTACCTCATACTATTTCGATCTCCTTCTTATGAGTCTTATGGGACCACTTGAAGTGGAGAGCCTTGGTGGTAAGAGGTATGTTCTTTTGATTGTAGATGATTTTCTCGTTTTACATGGGTAGAGTTTCTAAAAGAAAAATTTGAGGCTTTCGAAGCATTTAAAAAACTTGGAAAAAGGTTATGTGTGCGATTTGGTGTGAATATTGGTAGGATTAGGTCTGATCAAGGAAATGAATTTGAGAATGCATCTTTTCTAAAACTATTGTTCAAAAGTAGTTATAAGTCATGAATTTTCAACACCTATCACCCCCAACAAAATGGGATAGTCGAACGTAAAAGTAGGTCTCTTGCTGAGATAACTAGGACTATGCTCATTTCTAATGGCATTGCAAAACATTTTTAGGATAAAGCTATGAGTACTTCATGTCATATAATTAGTAGAATGTATTTTAGACCAGGGTCTTGTGTCACATCTGATGAATTACTGTTGGGTAAAAAACCAAAATTGAGTCACTTTCATGTCTTTGGATGTATTTGCTATATGATTAATGATAGAAATCATCTTTGAAAACTAAATTCAAAGAGTGATAAATGCATCTTCATGGGATATCCCAAAACAGTCATGCTTATGGGTTGTTTAATCTCAGGACACGTAGCATGTTTTAGTCGGTTAACGTCAAGTTTGAAGATTTGATGAGTGGTGTTAAACCTGCAGAGGATAATGATCTGGTCTATGATTAAAATCCTCAAGATAATGTCACGGTTGGTATAAATGAAAGTGCAGGTGTTGAAATCGAAGATGCAGGTGTTGAAACTGAAGAAACTGGTGGTGACAATTCTGATGATTTAACACCAAACCCAACACCTACTCAGGCTGTTCCAGAATCAGATTATGATCCAGATAAGGAAGATCCAGTTGATTCCATTAACTTACATCAGTGGTATATACCATCAAGAATACAGAGGAACCATCCCACGGGCCAAATCATTGGAGATCTCGAAGAAAGAAGTACAAGAAAGCGTCAGATAAACTTCAAAGAAATGGTTAGGTATGTTTGTCAATCTACTAATTGTTATAAAACTTGAGAGTCTTTGTATCTTTCCCAAATAAAGGCGTGTGGAGGATAGGTAAAGGCAATGCAAGAGGAGTTGGGTCAATTTGCCAAGAACGATGTTTGGGATTTAGTTCCTTGTCCAGAAAACTCACATGTAATAGGAACGAAGTGGATCTTCAGGAACAAAACGATCGAGGCATGCAATATTGTGAGGAACAAGGATTGATTGGTTGCACAAGGGCACACTGAAATTGAGGGTATCGATTTTGATGAGACTTTTGCTCTTGTTGCTCGCATTGAATCTGTAAGATTTTTACTTGCTATTGCTTGTCATATGAAAATATCTCTACATCAAATGGACATAAAGAGTGCTTTTCTTAATGGAATATTAAGTGAAGAAGTGTTTATAGAGCAACCTAAAGGGTTTGTAGATCCCCCCAAACTAGACTGTGTTTTAAAAATGTAAAAGGCTTTATATGGTTTAAAATAAGCTCCCAGAGCTTGGTATGAAAGGTTGACTCCACACTTGCTCTTTTTAAATTTTAGACGAGGGGAAGTAGACTAAATATTATTTCTTCTTAGATCAAATAAGCACATCTTGATTGGTCAGATTTATGTAGATGATATAATTTTTGGATCTACTAATGATCAGATGGTGAAAGATTTTATAACTCTAATGTTTGACACATTTGAGATGAGCATGGAAGGTAGTCTCTCTTACTTTCTTGGTATGCAAATTAAACAGTTGGATGACTGTATTTTTCTATCTCAGTCCAAATATGCTAAAATCTTGTTAATAAATTTGGGTTAGAGAATGAAACGCATAAGAAAACACCATTAGGCAAAATCGTGAAACTGTCAAGAGATGATGTTGGTAATGGTGTTGATAAGACTATGTACAGAAACATGATAGAGAGTCTTTGGTTTTAATAGCTAGCAGGCCCGATATCATGTATAGTGTGTCTCTATGTGCTACATATCAGTCAAACCCTAAAGAATCACACTTAAAAGCTGTTAAATGGATCATTAGATATATAGCTGGTACAACTAATTTGGGTGTTTGGTGTTCTAAAGAAACTGGTACTGAACTTGTGGGTTATAGTAACTCGGACAGGGCTGGGGATGTTGTGGGTAGGAAGAATACCACTGGGGGATGCTTTTTCTTGGGTAATAACCTTATCTCATGGTACAGTAAAAAGCAAAATTGCATCCCTCTTTCTACAACTGAAGCTGAATATATTGCACCTGGAAGTACCTGTACACAGTTATTGTAGATGAACCAGATGACAGAGGACTATGGTCTACATAATCATATTTCAACTATTCTTTGAGACAATTCCAGTGTCATTGATATCTCTGAAAATCCGATCTAGCACTCACGAATGAAACACATTGACATAAGGTGCTACTTTATTCGTGATTTGTTTGAGATAAAGATAGTGAGTCTTGAGCATATACGGATAGACAATCAGCTAGCTGACATCTTTATGAGGTATTAGATTTACAGACCTTCTCTCATTTGAGAAGAGATCTCGGAATGTGCATTGTATTGGTTGATGTTTGTTTTGATGTCAAGACACCCAAACAGTCATCAGTCGTGTCATTTATATATGTTGCATGTATTTTTTTATTTTCTCTTTCATATATATAATAAATGCCTTGGGTCTGATTGAAGTTCAGAAAATTCTTGTGTTGTAATAAAAAATGGTGACAAAAAGACTAACGGCTTCAAGTAGGTAATTGTGGAACTTTTCCTCAGAAACTGATTTTCTCCTAGGTCCAAAAACAAGCGTTGTTAAAGCAATTGCAAAACATAAGATCATTTCTCTTCAAATCCTTAAAATGGATGAAGAGAATCAGGATTCAAAGGATCCAATCTTTATATTTCACCCACTTGAGCGATTTTGACGTAGTCATTAACTTGGGTTAAGGAGTTTAATTTCATTGACTTCACTGAAACAATGATGGTTATAATGTCATCCCATATAAAGCAACACTGATCATGTCACCTAAACTAATTGTTGTATTTTGATACCTTTTAGGTTATGGCTTTTAGGCATCAATTAGGACGTTCATACTTTGAGAAGATTCCATATTGTTGAGTGTTATGTTGCTTGTGCTTGTGTCTCTCTTTTAAAACTCTTAATCTTGTTGTGAATCTTGCTAACTGAATGTTTCAGGGGTGTTGAAATTGGTGGGTTGGACAGGTAATACGAGGTTGATATGGTGAGTGAAAACTTGCTTGGCAATGTTTTTATTTAACTATGGTGATGGTTCATAAAAATCCAGCTCTATTTTTGGTTGATTTTGTGGGTAGGATATGTGATTTTTATTTTCAAAAAATTTAGATATTAACTTAGTGGTTTGTTATGGCAAAGATCGTGTAAGACTATTTTTAATTAGAGTGGGATCAAGTGTCCTAGTTTAAGGGGGAGTGGGTGTTTTTGGAAGGAAAGAAAATATTTTGTGGTATAAAATCGGATGTTAGGTAGATAAGGGATCGATTATTTATTATTTACTCTATCTTTCTCTCTCATGGCAACATTCATTTTTTGCAAAATAAAAGATCAATTTTTTTTTTTTTTACCATTTGCCCTATTTCTCCATAATTCTCTTGCAAGTTGAACTCTCTTACTCTCACGACTTTTACTTTCTCTCCAGATTTTTGCTTGGTTTTGTGTGTTTTCTTTGAAATTCTTGTAGGATGTCGAACTCATCATCTCCAACCAATATTCGTGAGCTAGCGGTGGGTGTTGTTCGCCCCGGCGAACAGGTGCCACTAAATTCCCCAAGATTCAGAGGATTGGACATTCGCGAAGAACTCGGTGATGTTTTACCATCCAACCCATCACCGATTACAACACCTCCTGTCAGTTCACCACCATTCAATCCTCAGGACATCGTCCCTATTCCGGCACCCCTTGACCCTGTTCCAGAGGTTCTGGTTTTTACAGGACAGCAGGGCAACGAAATCGATGTTGATAATCCTCCAAACTTGTCGTTTATTGATGAAAATTTTGGTCGTGTTAGGAATCCGACCGTGAAAAAGGTTACGAAGACTACGAAATATTCCTCTTGGAGTGGTTCCTCCGGCTGTTCTAAAAAGTAAAGTAGGTGCACAACATCCTGTGCTAATCGAGCACATTAATTTGGTTGAGGACATCACTACAATGATGGACTTCGACGATGGTGAGTATACGCCTCCAGCACCAGTTGCCGAGCCGCCGACCACCCTTACTCCTAAATTCACGAAGTCTGCGACCCCTTGCCGGAAAGAGACTGTCCGCTTGGCTGACAAGAAGAATTCACCAGTGTCAATTAAAACCTCACCAGGGTCTTTTGAGACATTTTATTATGATTCCCCGTATGAAATTGTTGATTTATTCACTTAAGAGGTTACAAGTTCCTCCAGTACTATGACTACTGTTCCCCCCTTCACTCCTATCCATTTGACTCAACCTGCACATGTGCTTGAGCTCTTCGACTCTCGCATGATTCTGACGATGCATTTCCCCTTGGTGATTATTTGTCTGCCATAAGGATGGAAAAGAAGAAGACCAAAGCTGCCAAGAAGGGTGCTGATAGTTGCAATGTTATGTTGTTAGAAGAGTTTTAGTGGTGTTGAAAGTATAAGGTTCATTTGACTTGGTATTATCGGAATTCGATTCAATTGAAGAAATCAAGGTGTTTCAAGCTTGAAGAAATAAAAGCAAAGTGGAAATAAAGCAATTAACCTATCTAAACTAAACTAGGAAATGAAATTGCACTTTGGTTGGATGCCTCGGTCGTATGCCTTCAATGAAAATGCAAGCAATATAAAAGAATTTACCAAGAACAAGTAATGTTTCACCAAGTACAAGCATGCAAGCACAAGGTACAACAATGCATAAAAGCTCAAATAATGCAAATAAGTAAAAATTAAAAGAATGAATGGATAAAGCAATAAAAATAGACGGGAAAGTTTAAAACTTTATAAAAAATAACAAACAACAAAGCATAGATCTAGGAATAAGCATGAAAATTAAATTGCAAATAAAGCATGTGAAAAACTCAAAATCATGATGATCCAAGACCCAATCTATGATCTAGACGTGTCACTCATCTAGATTCCATAGCCAATTCTTAAGATCTAACATGAATTCAAGGTGCTAAGACAAAAAGCATAAAAATGAAGAAAATGCATGAAACATATCAAATTGCGTGAGATTAAACAATCTAGGAATCGATCTATGATCTAGATGTGTCACTAAACTAGATTCCATAGCAAATTCACAAGATCAAGCAACAATTATAATAGCTAAGGCAAAAGGCATAAAATAAATGAAGAACAAAGCATGAAATTGAAAGAAAGCTTACTAAAATTAAATGGAGAACCCAAAAGCTTGATTGAAATTGCAAGGAATTGAAAATCCAATGGAGTACTTGAATCCTTCTTGAACTTACAAACTCAAGACAAAAAGCATGAAAATTTAGTCTAAGAGCTAGAAAGATTATCTCAAACCCAAGTTTGGATTGGGAGGAGGTGTTTTACAAAATGAGAGTGAGGTTCAATTTATAATAGGTTTTTATTAGGGGTAAATGGGTCAAATAAGCCTTATAAGCTTGGATTTCCAATGTTTGACCAAATTTTACCCAAAATGGTCAAAATAGACCATTTGGGTCGATATGGCTTGATATGACTCGGCATGGCTCGGCATATGGGCGAGATAGCTCGGACACTGGGTAACCCAGTGTCGGCGGTGTACCCAGTGTCCGCAGTTCTCGCCAGTGTGACTCGGCAGTGCTCAGCAGGCTCGGCGTCGACGCGCACGGGCTCTCGGCAGGCTCCCGGCAGGCTCTCGGCAGTGTAACTTGGACACTGGGTAACTCAGTGTCAGCAACGTACCCAGTGTCAGCTGTAATACTTCAAATCGAGGCCCGATTTCGCAAAAACTCCACTTGTAAGCCCACACTTGACCATCCCAGACCAAAATACTTCAAAATACCTAAATTAAACATAAAATTAATTAATTATGATTAAAATAACCATATTAAGTATAAAATTGAAAAGAAACACGAAAAACAATAAAACTAGAGAAAAAACCTAATAACTTAACTAATCGACTCAAAAACTACTAAAACCATTATAAAGCCCGACTTAAAAAAACGATAAAAACATCATAATTACATGCAAAACAACCACCCCACACTTATTGGTTTGTTCGTCCTCGAATAATGAAAATAATCGAGTATGTACATGAAATGAGCATTGTGCAAAAAGAAAAATCCTTGTGCTTATCCTTATTTATATGATGAAAGTATCAACATAAACTCGTTATCATCAAGCATTGCTCGTATTACTCTTTCTCAAATGAAAACCAAATTGATGACTTCTTCACAATGGGATTTTGAGGATGTTCGCTCAATTCGCTCAAGTGTTTCTTATATGGGATGTGTATAAGCTCGAGTAGGACAATGAATGCACCTCGATAAGACTTCACAAATCGGAAACTCAAAATTACCCATTGTACATGACCAAACAAGAATGGAAAGAGGTCTTTATTTCGGGTTGTAATGTTGTCTCTTTTGTAAGGTATGGAATATATGGATATAGTGGCTAACAAACGATCAAACGTGATCAATAATACACAAAATCCTAAATTATAAAACCCGAAGCTTAAGATCGTTTCTCCCTTCCTAAATTACCAAACTACCAATCGAAACCCTTTCTTCTTACATACTCTTTCCCGACTTTTATTTCACAACACTTAGAAGCTTTTTGAATTTGCTTATTTTTACTAAACTTAGCCTTTTTGAATTAGGCTTTTCAGTTGAACGCA
>BMAC01001153.1:173800-208969 GCA_014905375.1 Phtheirospermum japonicum
GGACCCTAACCACCTACCCACCCCACACTTAAACCATGCGATATCCGCATTTTAATGAAAACCAAGTAAAAGGAGGGGGAATAGAAACTTCCTTAACCGAGCGAGTTTGAGTCGAGTTGGGTAGGGTCCACCTAGGCATCTAAGCAATCCAAGCAAAAATCAAGCATGGCTAGTATCTCCCGGCTTCATGAACGTTACTAAATTATCAAATCGCCCAAGGTTGAAGCCGAAAAACCAAACCTAGAAAATAAAATCACATAAAATTCAAAAACACAAGAAAATATGTACATAAACCCAAACAAAACGAAACTAAAGACCAAAAAGGAACAAAAGACAACTCAAAAATATTTTTTTTTAGTTTTCAAGTTTTCAAATGTTTTTGGATTTTCATTTTAAGAAGAAAGAAAGTAATAAAGAAAGAAAATAAAAGAAATAAACGAGAAGAATTTGGGTTGACTCCCAAGAAGCACTTGTTTTACGTCATTAGCTCGACGTATACCCTTTTTGTCAAGGTGGAAAGATCACGGGAGGATCCACCAACACAATCTCCTCCTTGTCGGGAGGATCCACTCTTTGGAATGTCCTTGGCGTGTTGCATAGCTCAAATAAGATCCTCCAAAAAGTAAACGTTCCAAATGGGCAGTTAAAACTCATCTCGGCTAGGTCCTCGGGTGGAATGGTGGTTTTGAAGTGCTTTGACGACTTATCGAAAAAGCAAAAGGCGTAATGGCCTGCTAAATCTTCCAACCTTCGTTCGATAGATGAGGGAGGGAAATGATCTCTCTTGTTAGACACATTTAACTTCTTAAAATTGATCAACGTCCTACAACCCGTTGAAGCCCTCGTGGCCAACAACCCTTCTTTTTCATCCTCAAAAACTAACAAGCCGCTCATCTTGGGCAACTAGTCAATGGACTTTACCCACTCACTTTTAGAAATCACAAACATCAAGCCCTCCAATAACAACCTCCAAATACCGGCTCTCACCATTTCATCAAGAATCAAATTCAAAGGGCTAACTCCCCCAACCACTCCCGGTATCCAATCAATAGCACTCTTAAGAACATCAATCCCTTTAACCATCCTCTCCTCCTTTTCCTCTCGATGCGAATTTACAAGGATAATAATCGACTTGCTCTCCTCTTTGTCCTTAAGATAATCGTCAATTTTTTTCAATCTTACCATCAATAACCCCCACCTCTCCCTCTAAAAAGTCGTTGTTGCCCTCAACGACCCATAAACAAACTTCTTTACACAAATCTTGGGTACATAGAGGCACAACGGGCTCATCACTAAGAACAAGGGGCTCATCCTCACAACATCCCTCAATATCGACATCCCGAACAATATCTTCCTCAATGCTCCTATCTTCCAAACAAACTTATTCGACCATGGCCTTGATTAAGTTCTTATAGACCCACTCTTCGCAAGATTGTTTTGAAGTAAAAGGTAAGAGGTCAAGAGGAGTAATAATACTCGGAATCGAAACCKCKSCCTCCTCCATCGGTGAGACAACTGAATCAACTACCCCACACTTAACAAGGAATGTGACCGGAAGAGTAGGTGAAGGTAGACTTAGCAATTACCYACTGAAGAGCAAGAAATTTGGGTCGGAGGGTGGGATGGCATAATTCAKCGGGACAAGTGGGTCCACATGATAAGTAAAAAGAGGATCGTGTGGCGGCGGTGGAGTAGGACAACCAGTTCTCTCACAAGGAGGAGTCGGGCCCGGGCTAGACATTTGAGCGATTTGAACCTTCAATGTCACTATTTTCGTAATCAATTCAAACTCCTTGGATGGTAAGGGTGGAAACACCTCATGAGCATGTGTTGGTGGAGGAGATTTTGTCTCTTCAAGAGTAAACCCCCCCACAAAGGGTCTATTAAAGTCTCCCATAATGCGGATGGGTGGTGCACCAGAGATCAAACCTCCAAAGTAATCACAAGCATCGAGAACATGGGCATTAGTAGTGGCACCACTCGAGGATTGATTGAAATTGAGAGGATGAGAATCGCCATACGGGCCGGGACTCAGATATCCACCACTCACATTTCCACTCGGAGTCATATTCGGCATAGGATTGAAATTATAACCGTGTGGGGCTCCATACGGGCCGAAATTCAGGCTCGGCATATTCGGATAATATTGTGGAGCACCATAGCCATATGGACCGGAAGTCGGGGTTTGCAAGTTTGTATAGGAATTTGGAGCTTGCACGTTCGGATAGGAATTTCGAGCTCCATAACCACCCAAGGAACCATTCACGCCCGAGAAACTATCAAACCCAACATGGTTTGCACCATGCCCTCCCATGCTGGGTTGCCCATAACCAAAACCACCATTGGCAACGTGGTTTGCACCATGCCCTCCCACGTTGCCAAAACCATAATACATCATATTCCCAACATGGTTTGCACCATGCCCTCCCTTGTTGGGAATTAAACCTCATAGTTATGAGTACCTATCATGCTTAAAAAAATGTCAAATAACAAAGAAAGCTAAAAACACAAAGAAATTAAAATCAAATTGAAAGCCTTAACCAAGCCGAGTCGCAACAGCGCCATTTTGTTTTGAAGAGTTTTCATTTATTTTATCCCCGGCAATGGTGCCATTTTGTTAGAAGAGTTTTAGTGGTGTTGAAAGTGTAAGTTTCATTTGGCTTGGTATTATCGGAATTCGATTCAATCGAAGAAATCAAGGTGTTTCAAGCTTGAATAAATAAAAGGAAAGTGAAAATAAAGCAATTAAACTATCTAAACTAAACTAGGAAATGAAATTGCACATTGGTCGGATGCCTTGGTCGTATGACTTCATTGAAAATGCAAGAAAAATCAAAAATTTAAAAAGAACAAGCAATGTTTCACCAAGTACAAGCATGGAGCACAAGGTACAACAATGCAAAAAAACTCAAATAATGCAAATAAGGAAAAATTGAAAGCATGGAAAATAGACGGGAAATTTTAAAACTTTATGAAAAATAACAAGCAACAAAGTATAGATCTAGTATTAAGCATGAAACAAAGCGTGAAAATTAAATTGCAAATAAAGCATGTGAAAAAAGTCAAAATCAAGACGATCCAAGACCCGATCTATGATCTAGACATGTCGTCACTCATCTAGATTACATAGCCAATTCTTAAGATCTAACATGAATTCAAGGTGCTAAGACAAAAAGCATAAAAATGAAGAAAATGCATGAAACATATCAAATTGCGTGAGATTAAACAATTTAGGACTCGATCTATGATCTAGATGTGTCACTAAACTAGATTCCATAGCCAATTCACAAGATCAAGCAACAGTTCTAATAGCTAAGGCAAAAGGCATAAAATAAATGAAGAACAAAGCATGAAATTAAAAGAAAGCTTACTAAAATTAAATGGAGAATCCAAAAGCTTGATTGAAATTGCAAGGAATTAATAATCCAAGGGAGTACTTGAATCCTTCTTGACCTTACAAACCCAAGGAAAAAATCTTGAAAATTTAGTCTAAGAGCTAGAGATAATAAATCCCAAACCCAAGCTTGGGTTGGGAGGAGGTGTTTTACAATATGAGAGTGAGGTTCTATTTATAATAGGTTTTTTTAGGGATAAATGGGTCAAATAAGCCTTATAAGCTTGGATTTCCCATATTTGACTAAATTTGACACAAAATGTTCAAAATAGACCATTTGGGTCGATATGGTTCGATATGACTCGGCATGGTTTGGCATTTGGGTGAGATGGCTCGGACACTGTGTAACCCAGTGTTGGCGGTGTACCTAGTATCTGCAGCTCTCGGCAGTGTGACTCGGCAGCGCTCGGCGTGGCTCGGTAGGATCGACGTCGACGCGCACGGGCTTTCGGCAGGCTCTCGGTAGTGTGACTCAGACACTGGGTAACCCAGTGTCAGCAATGTACCCAGTGTCAGCTGTAATACTTCAAATCGAGGCCCGATTTCACCAAAAATCCACTTGTAAGCCCAAACTTGACCATCCCAGACCAAAATACTTCAAAATACCTAAATTAAATATAAATTTAATTAATTATTATTAAAATGATTATATTAAGTATAAAATCAAAAAGAAAAACGAAAACTAATAAAATGGGAGAAACAACCTAATAACTTAACTAATGGACTCAGAAACCGCTAAAACCATTATAAAACCCGACTTAAAAACACGATAATAACACCACAATTAGATGAAAAATATGTGTCACCCAGAAAAACATCATCTGCAGCCACTCATTCAATCCATGTTGATTTTGGTGATGTGTCGCCGAAACCAAAATCCCCTGTAAAAGACCTTGCCTCTTCTTTTAGCTCTATATTTGCTGATATTTCTTCCACTGGACATGCATCGTCCTCATCTGACAAGTTGTCTGATAAATTTGATGAAGATGAAGTTCATGGCGTTAAAATCGAGGACATGGTGCCTGTGTCACCAAAGTTCCTGACTATGGAAGCGGAAGAGCTGTTTAATGGTTATTGAACTCGAGGGATGATTACTAAACACCGAGTTCCAGTTGATGTTTTTGAAAAGCAGAATCTGGTTTCTTTATTTAAGCACAGAGGTATTTATTCCACCGTTACTACTACTACGCCGTTTGTGCGCGATGTCGTCCTAGAGTTTTATTCAAACATGTTGCCACCACGTCTGTGAATTATGGAAAAGTTTTTCTACGTGGTTCTGTTTATGCATTTACTCCTTGCTTGATCACTGATATTTTTTGGACTAAGGACTACCATGATGATTCAACCATGGATGACATGAGCTAGGTAGTTAGTTTCTTGTCTAGTGGTTTGGTGCATGAATGGCATGAGCAATTTCCAGTCACACGCTTATCCTCTCTCTATTCATTACTACACAAGGTATATGTCTACAACTGGGTGCCAATGAGAAATGCGACAGTTGTGACGCGTCCTGAAGCGCTGATTTTGTACAGGATTGGCCGTGGAATTAAATTCAATTTTGTCCAACACGTGATTGAGACCATAACCAGGTTTTCTAAGACTAAGGCCGCATCATCTTTCTGATTTTTGTCTCTTATTTACAGCTTATTGGAAAATCAAGGTTTTAAGCCTAACGGAGACGATATGCTCACTTGAGAGACCGATTGGTTCTCGAGCTGATGGTTTGTCTTGTAATTGTTCTAGTGTTACTAACATCAGATCCAACATGGTGCATTTTTCTTCTCCAGTTGTGCGGGCCCAGATAACTTTGATTGACAAGCAGATTGCCCATCTTCGGCCGCTTAGGGGCTCGTTCGTGTAGGCCCTTTTGCTTTCCGAACAAAAAGGGAGAGAAACAGGTGGAAATGACAACGCTAATGTGGATACTGATGAAGCTTATCGTGGTGATGATAGCTCTACTGCTGCTGCCGAGGTTTTGGCTAGTCTAACCAAAGAAAAGAGGAGGAAGAGGATCTGGTCTAGAAAGAGGAAGTTGAAGAAGATGAAGAAGCTGCAACGGAAGAAAAGGCTAAGGATGAAGGGACGTCGACGTCTCCTCGTCAATCGAAGAGGATTTGTAATCTTTAAGTCCTTATGCCTATTTGTGTTTTGTTTTGTGTTTAAAAATATTTCTTATGGTTTGTAATTTTTAGACAATGTTATTTTTTTAGGGGGAGTTTCTAATTTAGGGGGAGTCCTAGTTGCATCGTCGTATTTTGTCCAAAAAAGCAAAAGAGGGAGATTGTTGAGAATTTTATTCTTGGCATTTTTTCCTTTTTAAGTTCTTGCCTTTCTTGGGCTCAAAATAAATTAGGACTCCAGATTTTGTTTCCTAGATTGTATTTAGGACTTTATTTAGTTTCCTAGATTATGTTTAGGATTTGTTTTACTTGTTTACCAAGTTTAGAACTCTATGACTTATTTATTTAAGACAACAAGAGGACAATACTTGGACATACACTACTAAAAAAAAGGCCTTTTACAACGGTCAATTAACAACGGTTGTTAAATAACCGTTGCAAAAGAGTAGCCCGATAAAATTTACATCAGTTATTTGTACAACCGATGTGAATGATGTATAATGACAACGGTTATATGTACAATCGTTGTTAATGTTCGTAGTAAAATATATTAACCGATGTAAGTTGAATCGCCTATTGCATCGGCTGTTTAATAACCGATGTGAATTACTGATGTTTACATCGGGTTATTCAAGTTGTTACATCGGTTTCTGAAACAGATGTAGTATTGTCTAGTCTTAAATCGGTTCTAGAACCGATTTATAAAATGTGTGACATTTTACATCATCTTCATCTACATCGGTTCAAAAACTGATGTTAATGGCCGAAAATAACCAATGTAAAATTTATTTTTTGTAATAGTGATATCTTTGCACGCGGTTTCTGAGAAGAACGATGCAAGGAGACGAAGCAAGCAACAATGCAAGAAGAACACGAGCAATGTTGAATACTTGGAGTCACTATTCGAGATTAAGAGGATCTTTGAAGTTGCGTAACCAACGGAGAAGATCACCCTTCAAGGAGACAAGTATTTTAGTATCATAGCGTTTGATACTTTAGTTTTCACATATTACTTTACTTCTTTTGTATTTGATCTTGATCAAGAAAATTAATATAGTTTTCGGGTTTGTACACTACAAGAATTGAGGTTAAGAGGGAGGACAAAATTGGGAGGACATTAGTGTCGTGCCTATAAGTCCTACCTATAGGGACGACATCCAAAAGTCCTAACAATAGTTCTATACCTATTGGGAGGAAATTTCCTCCCAATAGATAAAAAGTCGTTGCTATATGTTCTACATTTAGGGATGACATTTTGTCCTTCCTATAGGTATAATAAGTCATTTATATATGTCCTACATTTAGGGACGACATTTTGTCCTTCCTATAAGTATATAAGTTGTTGCTATATGTTCTACCTTTAGGGACGACATTCTGTCTTTCCTATAGGATATAATAAGTCGTCCCTATATTTTTCCACCTTTAGGGACGACATTTTGTCCTTCATATAGGATGTAAAGTCATCCCAAAAAAGAGCATTTAATTACCTTGGCCAACCGTAAATAAATACTCAACCAATCGAACTAATGTCATACATATTATAAGGACAAATCCTCCCAATAAGTTTAAAATGTCCTTCCAATAGCTCACAACTTTATTAACAACCAACAGACTACCACTTCATTCGGAGTATCAGTATCACTCTCCAAATACTCTCCAAACAATATCCACAACAACAACAACAATATAGCAATGTCAACATCATAATATCAAGCACAATGCAGCAATATCAACAACAATGGCATCAATATCAACAATAATGGCAAACAATTTTTGAGAAACCAAATAAAGGTGTGAATCAATTCTTCTCCTTTCTATAATTATATGTAATCTAATTTTTAGTTGAATATAATTTCATCATCATCATGTAATGACTCATAAACTGCAAAAGGTTAAGTTATATTGTTGACTTTACTAGTTGTATAAATAGTTAGCAATAATACCCCAATAACTTTTAAAATCTTCAAATGTCCCAAGGTTTGCATAAGTACCTAACAAAATTTCCATCCTATAAGAATCTAATTTGTAATGGAAAAAAATATCATGACTATCTGTAGTTTTAAATGATGATTGCTTTTATTTTTACTTTATAATATTATCAAGCTAAAATATATTTACCTACTTTATTCATGCCACTAATGTATACTTTCATATTAAAAATATGGTAAATCAAAATGGTTTTAGTAAATTTTGTGAATAATAGTAAAATGGAGGAGCAAAGAAATTACCTAATAACATTTGGCTCTTTTCTTTTTCAGGATATCAAATATAGTGATGGACAAGACATGGATGCATATTACGAATAAGATGTCCACAGAGTTCAGGCGTGGATTGAGAGAATTTATTAACAAATGTAGGCCTCTTGTGAATAAGAAAGGCTTGATTAAGTGCTCGTGCAACAAATGTTTAAATATGGAGTCTCATAAGTTAGAAGATGTTCAAATTCATATTCGGAGGTTTGGGTTTGATGCATCATATAATACTTGGATTCACCATGGCAATTGCTCAAAGGAACACCAACTTGGTCCGTCACACCAACCTGGTCCATCAGACGTTGACTTTGAAATGATGGATGGCATGACAAATGTTATGGCGAACTTGGACCAAGATGATGAGTACGGATCGGATGGCTCTGATGAGCAGTATCGTAACGTGTACGAAGCTATGAACACTAAATTATATCAATGGATCTCATCATTCTCTACGATGGATTTTCTAGTAAAGTTGATGAATATCAAGGTGAGTAATAAGTGGACAAATAGATCATTTGACGAGTTGATTAAGTTGTTGAAACTTGCGTTCCCATCGATGAATATTGTCAACTCACATTATGAGGCTAAGAAGTTGCTTGCAAGTTTGGGTCTCATCTATGAGAACATACATGTTTGTAAGTATGATTGTGCACTTTTTTATAAAGAGTATGCCGATAGAGAAACATGTCCAGCTTGTAGAGAATCACGTTGGCGAGAGAAGAGTGGAAAAAGCTCCAAGAGCAAAATTCCACATAAGGTTATGCGATATTTTCCAATCATCCCAAGATTGAATAGGTTATTTGCAATGGAAGAGACCGCGAATCTTATGCGTTGGCATAGTATAGGGCATCATATAAGGCAAATGTTATGACACATCCAAGGTATGGGAAAGCATGGAGTGCATTTGATGCTAGACATCCAGAGTTTTCTAGTGAGCAACGCAATATTCGTCTTGGACTTGCAGCTAATGGCGTCAACCCATTTGGTGATATGAGTCAGGTGTATAGTATGTGGCCAGTAATATTGACAGTTTATAATCTTCCGCCATGGCTTATCATGAAATCAAAGTATTTGATGTTAACATTATTTATACCTGGAACAAAATCCCCGGGAAAAGATTTCGACATATTCATGCGACCTCTTGTGGATGAATTAAAATTTATGTGGTCAGTCGATGTGGACACAATTGATGCTGTCACCAAAAATTGTGGTCTATTTCTTATGCGAGCAGCATAAATGTGGATTATTAATGACTTTCCTGCAAGAAGTAGTTTGTCAGGGTGGAGCGGGCAAGGTTATATGTCATGTCCCACATGTAATGATGAAACCCCATCGATGCGCGTATTGGGAAAGGTAGTGTACTTTGGTGCTAGAATGTTTCTTCCTATACACCACAGATGGAGAAGTTCGTGTGATTTCAATAGGTTATAAGAATATCGGAGCCCTCCAGTAAAAATAAATAACGACAGACATATTGATCCAGCTAAATCGAGTTAGACCAAAAACACTTGGGAAACATGAGAAGTATGGTGGTGCAAAGACCTGCAAATATGCAGATGAGTTAAATTAGAAAAAAAAAGCATTTTCTTTGAGCTCCCTTACTGGTCCAGTAATGACTTGAAACACAATATCGACATGATGCATTTAGAGAAGAATGTGTGTGACAGTATCATGGGGACCATCATGGATGATCCACTGAAGTCAAAGGATACTCCTAATGCTAGACGGGATCTAAAGAACTTGAATATTAGGCCAGAGCTGCACCTTTTTGAAGATAGAGGTAAGATAATGAAGCCTAGGGCTCGTTACACATTACCTCCAAACAATTGAGTTGAGTTTTGTAATTGGATCAGGTCTGTGAGATTCCCAGATGGATTTCCATCAAACTTTAGAAGGTGTCTACCTCCAGATCAGGGCCGCTTAATTGGACTAAAATCTCATGATTGCCATATTATAATGCAAACATTGTTGCCTGTGGCGGCCCGTGCTTACTTAGATAAGGATATATCCGATGAAATCGTTGAATTATGTAGCTTTTTCAGGAAAATGTCCGCCAAAAGTCTCAATGTGAGTGACCTTATTTCAGCCCAATCAGATGTGATTCTGATCTTGTGTAAATTGGAAAAGATATTCCTCCACCACCCCCCCCCCACCCCACCCCACCCCCACCCCCCCGCTTTTTTGACATTATGGTTCATTTGGTTATGCATCTCCCCGAAGAGGCAATTTTAAGGGGACCCGAATACCTGAGGTGGATGTATCCAATTGAGTCATTTTTTATGGAGCTCAAGGGATGTGTTAGAAATCCAGCTAAGCCAGAGGGGTCGATTGCCGAGGCATATGTGGAAAAAGAGGCATTGCCATTTTGTGCACGTTATTTCTCCGATGTAGAGACAAAGTTTAATCAACCCCGTAGAAACCCGATATGTGAAGTGACGTCACAAATTTTGGTTTTTAGATCACAGTGCATCCCACTTGGAGGTCGCAGGACTGTAGCTTTATCGCTGGAGAAGCACAAGCAGACACAATTCTACATTCTCAACAATTGTCCAGAAATAGATATGTACTTGCAGTAAGTCATATTCATTTTTTAATATTCAGTTTTTTTGTAATTGGACCAAACTTTTGGGGTATTTATTATAAGAGAAAAATCTTTTTTACCTCCTGAACTATGGCCATTTTGACACTTTGCCTCCTAAACTTTTTTTTCGTGCAAATTACCTCCTAAAATGTACGAATTTTGAACTTAACCTCCTGAACTCCCATTTTTTGTGGAACATTTGGTCGGATCTCACTCGTGTGACATACAAGCTTACATATAATGGGTAAAACTGACTTTCCATCTCTTACTTATGGCTCCTGCTCAAAACAATGGCACTTGAGCACTCGTGTGACCTGTTAAGATAATGCTCACATTAATATATGTATACACGTAGGATTTTGAACCTACGTAGTGCTCACGTGCCATTAATTTGAGCGGGAGTAATGAGGAGGAGATGGAACGTCAATTTTACCCCTTATATTTTAGCGTGCATGTCACACGAGTGAGATCCGCCTAGAATTTCCACCAAAAATGGGAGTTCAGGAGGCTAAGTGCAAAATTCGTACAGTTTAGGAGGTAATTTGCACGAAAAAAAAGTTTAGGAGGCAAAGTGTCAAAATGACCATAGTTCAGGAGGTAAAAAATATTTTTCTCTTATTATAATTATCTCTAAAAGACATGTAGATTATAACATGTTTCTTGTTTTTCACTCTCGCGGCAGAGAACACAACAGGAGTTGATGGCGCATGGTGTTAGTGACTTGGAGCTTCAACACAGACAAGAATTTGCAGATTGATTTTACAGAAAGGTAAGTACTAATCCAACAAACAGATATAAAATGAATCTCAATTATGTAAAAATAATAGATTTGATGATAATACTATTACTATATAATCAAAAAACTTCTAAATTCATTGAGGAAATCGAATAATCTTTTGTTTAATATATTTACTATCAATGTATCTACTTTTCCTAATAATGTATATTTTCTTTTCACGAACTTCAGGTGTACTAAAACCCCCAGTTAGTATATAAATAAGTGTATGCATTACCGTGTGGATGTGATAATTTTGCCCAATTATATGTTAGATGTGTAGTGAATGGGGTTCGTTTCTTAACTCATGATCGAGACATTCGTCGACTAACGCAAAATAGTGGTGTGTCAGTGCCTAGAATGGGAGGAGAAATGTATTATGGAATTTTGAAAGACATTATAGAACTTCATTACACTGATCAATTATCAATTGTTCTATTTCGATGCAAGTGGTTTAAATCTTATCATCGACATGTGATGCATGACAAAAACATCATAAATATAAACACTGGTACTGAGGGTTACAAAGACGACCAATTCATACATGTGACTCAAGCCAGACAAGTGTTTTATACTAAGGACCCTGCTCGCCTTACAAGATGGAAGATTGTCCATGAAGTTCACCATAACGTGGAGGCTGGTTCATCGACGGACTCATTGACTGAAGTAGATCACCCTGAAAACTCTTCACAATTCACACTTTTTGTTGATCTTGGAAATCTCGAGCACATAGAGCTACATCAAGATGACATGCCGCTTAACCACGTTGTTGAAAGTCATGGTCTATCTTCAAGTACATCTACATCATCTGACATGTATAGCGATGATGATGACATGGAGGAGGACACCCTAGTCGAGTACGAACATGTTGAACAACAAGATCATATCACTAGTGAAGATGAAATAAATGATGATTTACAAATAGGAGATAGCTTAGTATTGTAACACTGCTATAATTATGTTTTAATTATCATTATCTTTAGACCATCATCATCATTAAGGCAAAATGAATAATTATTTTTACTCCTTTATAAAACTATGAGATTGTTCGAAAATAATGTACAATTTTAATGTATTAGTATTCATTATTCTCTTTGTGCTAAATTATTTCTCACCATCCATAATTTTAATGTATTGCCTCCTTATTAGTAAATATTGCTTATTTGTTGATCATTTTTAGCCTCATATAACCGGTAGGTTAGGAATTATTGTTGTTGCTAATATGTTTTTGTTGTAATTTTGTTTTTGTTATTATTCATTTTCAACATTTTTATTTGTTTCTGCAGAATAATGTAATGCCCATTCATTATATACAATTTATTGGTTTTCATTTCATTTTTTAAAATTATATTATATTAAACTTTAATAATTAATTGCAAGCTCGTCGATTATATATAATTATTTAGTCAATCTAAATTTTTATAAATCCATTTATTCATTATTAAACATAATTTTATTTAGGATTATTAAATTTTATTTGGTTCATGTACAAATACTAAAACCTTCCCACATCAACAAACGCCTAAATTTCCCTCTTTTTTTTCACCAAAAGCGCCAAAACATTCATCCTTATTTTTCCTTAGTCAATCTAAGCTATCTATTCTAATCTAAAATCTAAGAATTTAAAACTAAGAAATTTAAAGAGTAACTAAAGAAATAGAAGGGCACTTGTTGGGGTTTGTCAGCCCCCAAAAGGCCTTGGAACCCTAGGAATATGATAATGTGTGTAAAAACCCGAAATACATAGGGTATTTATAGTTTTTCCATGTCTTGGGCAACAAGAAACCCAAAAAACGAGTTTCTGGGCAGTCACATCGATCGACGCATTTAGGATCGACACGACAGAGAGTTCGTGGGCGTTGGCATCGACTCAGCATCGATCAACGCGAGCAGCTCTCGGCATCGACGCTGGCAGGGGTGCGTCGACGGCCACGTCGGTCGACGCGGGGATCCATTGCAACAAGTGGCAAAAATGACTCGGACACTGGGTAACCCAGTGGCAGCAGCCTACCCAGTGTCGGCAGCGCTCGGCAGCTAGTGTCGGCAGCGTGGGCAGCTAGTGTCGGCAACGTTGGCAGCCAGTGTTGGCAGTGCTCGGACACTGGTTAACCCAATGTCGGCCTGGTACCAAGTGTCAGCTTAAATACTTCAAATCAAGGCCCGTTTTCGCCGAAAGTCCACTTTTAAGCCCACCCTTGATTATGTACAAACAAAATTTCTTCAAAATACCTAAAATAAACATAAAATTAATTAATTACGATTAAAATATGATAAAATAAGTTGGAGATAAGAAAATACAAAAATGTGCTTAATCTATCCAACTTACACCAAAAACAATAACAAAAACGAACTAAAATACTAACTAAAATAAGACAATATACGCTAATCAGTCGGTTCTACTGATTGGCCCGAACTAAGGAGTGTATACATGGGCAGTCGGCAAAAAGATTAGGGAAATTATGATCTCTTGTCACAAGGACTAGACGTCAGTCCCAGAAGAACAGCAACAAAGAGTTTACAAACGAGTCAAGGTATATGATATATAATTTTTAGAGAATGTTTGTGTTATTTAATGTTTGACTTCATATAACTTACGTCTTATGAAAAAAATTGCAGAAACATTTTAGTTTGAAAGGCGACCTTAGCACGAGCGACTACCAGAGGGTGAGAAAGTCACTTGAGCGAACAGCCGCACAACGTTTTAGTAATTACATGACTGTAGCCCACACATATTACAAGGCACAACAAAAAGATCCACAAAATCCAAAGTTCTCGGAAAATTGCAGGAAAATGCTCGATGAAGACTGGCAAAAGTGTATCGCCTTATTTACATCTGAAGATTTCATCGTAATTGATACGGACTAAAATAATCGTACGTGAAATTATATGATAAATGTGACTGTTTGTGGAAAGCGACCTCATTTCTTAGGGAGGGTGTACCCCTGGGAGGTGGGCGAGCTGTGATAATTCGAGTAGATTGTTTTGTGAGAGTAGCGACCTATAGTATGAGGATGACTTTTCATACAGGGTCGCGATCTCTTGTGATTTGGGTTGAGTACTTGAGCCCGTTTGTGGATTTGATATACGTGAGTTATTATGGGCCTAGTGGGCTGTATGCCCCGGCTTAATTGGGATATCTATGGAGAAGTTTGTTGTTTATGGGAACTTGCCATGTATGAGGAGTCCTAATTGAGAGTCGATTGTGGAATCCTGGTGTAAATGAAATTCTTATTATGAAAGGTAACCCTAGATATTGGGAATCTTCTCCTATCCCTATAAAAGGAGCCCTTGGCTTCTTTCTTAAAGGTTAATGCTTCTTTACGCATTTATTATCTGTGTGCACTAATATTATTGAGAGAGAAGAAGTGTGATTTTCGCTTATTAACTTAAGCGTCGAAGGGCCTTAACGGGCTCGAAATCCGGCCCGTTCTAGGCGCTGTTTTGTAGGAAGGTGAGGTCGCTGTGACAATTGCGGATATTCTGGAGGTCGCCGTGTCACATTTGGAGTTCATTTAGGTCACTGATCTCTATTTTTGAGGTTAGTACCCCCTTTATTTGGTAGTTCAACTTTTTGGACTCGTCAAATTGGCGCCGTCTGTGGGAAAGAGAGACATCGAGTCTTTGAGCGAAAGGCGTGAGAAATTGCACAAACAAAACATGAAGGAGAAGAATATAACACCGAGAGTTCTGGATTACGGATTCGGGTCCAACAATAAGAAGAGAAAGAATAGATTCATACATCTTGGAGGGAAAGATGCCCTAGGGGATGAGCAGGAGTACCCTCGCACGAGCCCTTTGATTCGAGATGCGGGCAATACGCCTCCACCTTCTCCGAAAAAGCAAGTTGGGAGGGGGCTGGCGGAAGAAGTGGAGAAGCAGAGGCCTGGGGTAGAACCGCAAAAATCAATCCCCGAGGCAACTGGAGGGGGAAATCCGTCGAAGGAGATGCCCGATCAGGGCAAGAAGGGATTCTTGGAGGGGCTTATGGACTTCGTACCTGTCGAAAAATAGGAGGAGTTGCGTAAGTATTTGGAGTGCGAGCTGAGCAAGGGGAAGGATAAGAGCGAGAAGTTAAACGCTGATAAAGAGGGCGAGTCAACGGTTGGAGAGGAGAAGAAGAAGAAGGGGCTTGGCAAGAGAAAGAAAGGAGACATCTCTAGTTCTTCCTCATCCGTAGATTCCCGTGTTCACACGCGGAGGGGAATAAAACTAAAGCGAGATCGCTACAAGGGTAGAGGTCGCAAGCATCACAAGGGTGCTAGTGAGAGCAATACCCCTACCTCAGACTCGAGTAGTGACTCTGGGGGGAGGTCGCGGAAAGGTGGTCGAGGTCATAAGGGGAGAATATAAGAGAGCGAGGTGGGACCACACACTAAAGCCTTCAGAGAGTTGCAAGAGGCCATGCTGAAGTTGCAGAAGCGGGTGGATGGAGAAAGGTTGGAAGGGGAGGAAGATCATCCCTTTTCAGAAGAGCTGATGCACGCAGCGATGCCTTGAAATTATAAGGAGTTAGAATTTCAATACCGAGGAACGACTGATCCAGTCGCACACTTGCAGCTGTTTGAAAACGCGAGGATGATGCATAACTATACGGGGGTCGTGGCATGTCGGGCCTTTGTGTCCACCCTGAGAGGGATTGCGCAGAATTGGTTTTACCAACTCCCGAGCTGTAAAATCACGAGTTATCAGGTGTTGCGAGCTGCCTTCCTGAAACAGTTCTCTAGCGTCAGGCAGAGCGTGAAGACAGCCCAGTCGCTTTTCACAATGGTACAGCGACCTGACGAGACACTGAAACAGTATGTCAATAGATTTACCAATGCTACTCTGGAGGTCCCTACCGCCACGGATGAGATGAAAGTCGGGGCTTTGCATCAAGGTTTAAGGAGGGAGGATTTGCGGAGGTCGCTGGTAAAGAAAGAAGCTCGCACGTACGATGAAGTTCTCGCGAGATGTCATAAATACGTGCAGGTAGAAGAGGAAGAGGAAGAACACCGACTGCGTTTCGGAAGAGAGGTCGCGAACGCGAGGGAAAGAGTGCCTGAGAGAGAACCAAGGAGGGAGCATAGAAGAGGTATACGCGGATTCTTGGCCTCAAATGCCGAGGTCAGTGCGAGACAGGAACCAAGTATGAAAATCTGGAGGGAGGAGGATTTCACACCACTAGCTATACCACAAGCTAAGGTGTTTGGTGTCATGGAACGCTCGGTACCTGATCTAATACAGTGGCCGGAGGATCGCACGCCCGTCCCAACAAATCCAAAAACTTTCTCCTTTTGTCGATTCCATAATAATTACGGGCATTTCACGGAAAAATACAGACATCTCAAGGAGGAGATAAAGAGACTTATAAGGGCAGGGCATCTAAAGGAGGTAATCTACAAAGAGAAGGAGCCGAGCGAGCAGAGGAGGATGTTGCCTCCACCCCCACTGGGGGGCCCACCCCCTGCGCAGGTCGCGAGACAAGGGCGTCAGAGAAACCAGGAGTTCGGAGGGCCCCGAGGAAATAAGGGGAGGATAAATATGATTTTGGGGGGCCCAACGGATGGTGATTCCAATAATGCGCGCAAAAAGCATTCAAAATCAGCTCGCAATAGAACATGGGAGGTCGCTAGTGTTAGCAGGCAGCCACAGGTGGTGGGGCCAATCATATCTTTTGGCCCCAATGATAGGCGCGGACTGCAGGAAGATCACAATGACGCGATGGTGATTGAGGCAGGGATAGCGGGCTATGAAGTTAGCAGGATCTTTGTGGATAATGGAAGTTCGGTAAACATCATTTATACAGATTGCCTTGAGCAGATGGAGGTGGATAAGAGGGTGCGATCTGTGAATACATCTATATATGCGTTTAATGGGGCACAGGTGAATACGAAAGGCGAGATAATGCTATAGGTAGTGTTGGGAAAGGTGCGAGCCGAGTGGAGAGAGACTTAAAATTTTTGATCATCCGAGGGAGGTCAGCCTACAATGTAATATTGGGGCGACCTGCTCTTAATGCATTTCAGGCMGTAACATCGACCTATCACATGTGCATAAAATATCCGGTAGGTGGCAAGGTAGGAGAAGTCATCGCTGAGCAACAGGTCGCAAGGTCTTGTTACCAAATGGCAGTCAGAAGGGGGTTGATGGAAAACAAACGAGAAAGAGATGGTGATCGGCCGGAAGGGATACTCAGCGCGAAAAAGATGAAAGAACCAGAGACCTCTCTCCAGTCGAATGAATAGTTAATGGAGATCTCCTTAGAGGAGGACCGGCCAGAGTATGTTACGAAGATAGGTACCTTGCTATCTGAAACATTAAGAGATGAGATGATTAGCTTGTTGAAGGAATTTCGAGATGTATTTGCGTTTGGGGAGAAGGAGTTGACTGGGGTATCACCAGAGGTCGCGCAACATCATTTGAATGCGGACCCAGAGGCTAAACCTATAAAACAAAAAAGGAGGCATTTCGGACCTGAGCTCGATAAGATCATTGAGGAGGAGGTGCAGAAGCTGTTAAAAGATGGACATATCAGGGAGATTCAGTTCCCTGAGTATATGTCCAATGTTGTTATGGTGCCAAAGCTGGAGCAGAAGTGGAGGATGTGCATAGATTTTCGAGATTTGAACAAGGCCTGTCCTAAAGATCATTATCCTTTGCCAAGGATTGATCAATTGGTGGACTCTACCTCTGGATGCGAGCTGTTGAGCATGATGGATGCTTCGCAGGGGTACCATCAGATACCTCTTGCCAAAGAAGATCAGCCTAAAGTGAGTTTCGTCACTTCCACCGGTACATATTATTTTGTATCCATGCCTTTTGGATTAAAAAATGCGGGGACGACCTACCAAAGGCTAGTGGATCGTATGTTTAAGTACCTGTTGGGGTCTACCATGGAGGTCTATGTTGATGACATGCTGGTTAAGAGCAGGCGGGCTGAAACGCATGTGGACGACCTGAGGAAGACATTTCTCATATTACGGCAGTATGGGATGAAGCTCAATCCGAAGAAATGTGCATTTGGTGTGAGATCGGGGAAGTTTTTGGGGTATATGGTAACAGAGCGAGGGATCGAAGTTAATCCTGAGAAGGTGCGAGCTGTTATGGAGATGCCTCATCCTCGCACCGTGCGAGAAGTACAGATATTAACAGGTCGGATGGCAGGTCTTAGCCGATTTATTTCCAGGTCGGCGGAGCGAGGCGTCCCCTTTTTCAGGGCGCTTCGAAAGGGATCTCGGTTTGAATGGATGAAGGAAGCAGCGGATGCCTTTGAGGAGTTGAAAAAGTATTTAGCAAAAATACCGCTGCTGACTAAACCCATGCCAGGAGAGGAACTAATTTTATACGTGTCGTTGGGTGAGGTCGCCGTGAGTTCGGTGCTGATAAGAGAGGAGGACGTCGTGCAAAAACCCATCTATTATATTAGCAGGATGTTGCGGGGTGCTGAGTTGAAGTACACCGAGCTCGAGAAGGGAGGTTTCGCGCTAGTTACCACTGRAAGAAAGCTGRGACCTTATTTTCTAAGCCACAGAGTGAAGGTGCGTACTAACTTGGCTTTGAAACAAGTTTTGGGCAATCCGAGTGTGTCTGGGCYTTTGGTGAAYTGGGCAGTGGAGCTCAGCGAGTATGACGTGGTMTATGAGCCCAGGACCACTATCAAGGCACAAGTATTGGCGGACTTTTTGCAAGAGATGACAAAACAGGTCGATGAAGAGGTAGAGCCGAAAGCATGGACCTTATACACTGACGGTTCGACCATGGCGTCAGGAGCAGGGTTAGGCGTTGTATTAACTAGCCCGAAAGGAGAAAATTTGGAGTTTTCAATTAAGTTGGGGTATAAGGCATCCAATAATGAGGCTGAGTACGAGGCTGTGCTACAGGGAATCAAGATGGCTAGCGAGCTGGGAGCACGGAGATTATGGGCGTATACTGATTCCCAACTAGTAGTTCGGCAGTTTGATGGTTCCTTTGAAACCAGAGAGGAGCGTATGGCAATGTATTTGGGGAAATTGCGAGAAGAAGCAGCTCGCTTTAAAGAATTCACGCTGGAACATCTACCGCGAGCTGAAAATACACGGGCAGATCAGCTCGCCCGAATAGCGGGAGCATTAATGACCTGTGACACTCGGAAGGTCACATTGATGCAGTTGGATGGCAGCAGTATTGAGAAAGGATTAGAGGTCATGGAGATCGAGGATAAGGATGACTGGCGTGGACCCATTTGGGATGTTCTACTCAAAGCACAAGAGGATGTGGAGAGATTAAACACAAAGGATACTAGAGTCGCAGCTCGCTTCTGTGTGATAAATGATGAATTGTATAAGAGGTCGCGGTTTGGACCTCTTCTGAAATGCTTGGCAAAAGAACGTGGGATGGAGGTGCTGAAAGAGATACATGAGGGATATTGTGGTGATCATGCGAAGGGGAAGGCACTGATGAACATAACAATGCGAGCAGGCTTCTTTTGGCCTGGGATGAAGGCTATGGCTGGCGAGCTAGTCCGAACTTGCGAGAAGTGCCAAAAGCATGGTTCGATTATCCATATACCAGCCGAGGAGATGATGGTGATGAGCTCGCCTTGCCCGTTTGCGCTGTGGGGGATTGATATTGTGGGTCCCTTTCCAAGAACCCCGAGTAATAAGGAGCATTTGGTGGTGGCCATTGATTATTTCACTAAGTGGGTGGAAGCTGAGGCCGTCACGGGAACTACCGAACAACACATAATGGATTTTCTCTTTGATAATATATTTTGCAGGTTTGGAGTACCGCGAATTTTGGTCTCGAACAACGGGACCCAGTTTAATGGGCGAAAGATGCAGAAGTGGTGCAAGGATATGGGGATGAAGCAACGTTTTGCTTCCGTGGGCCACCCGCAGGCTAATGGACAAGTTGAGGTCACTAACCGGATAATTGTGCAGGGACTTAAGCTGCGATTGGAGAAAGCAGGCGGGCTTTGGGAGGACGAGCTCGCGTCTGTCCTCTGGGCCTATCGGACGACTCCCAAACTTCCACGGGGGAAACACCGTTTAGTTTGGTTTATGGAATGGACGCAGTCATTCCTGCTGAAATAGTGGGGGAATCACAACGACTTTTAGCGTTCGATGTGGAAGAAAACGAGAGGCTAGCTCGCGGAGCTGTTGAAACGATTGATGAGATACGAGATAGAGCTGCAGCTCGGGTGGAACGTTATAAACAACGAGTGCAGGCTGCCTTTAATAAACACGTTAAACACCGTCGGTTTCAGGTCGGTGATTGGGTTTGGAAGAGAGCTGATGCCTTGAAGGCGACCAAGAAATTAGAGCCGAACTGGATTGGGCCATTCAAGGTAATCAAATTGCTGCGAGGAGGGTCATACATCCTTGAGACTGCGAGAGGAAAGGTTTTACCACGAAGCTGGAATGTGTGCCATTTGAAGAAGTATTATGCATAGAGGGAGCGCGGGAGAAGGTAACTCTGGACCGGAGGGCACTTCTACCGCATGAAGCTCGTTGGAAGGAAAAAGTTGTTATTTGAGGTGTGAGAGGGTAACTTTGGACCGGAGGGCACCTCTCCCGACCTTGGGATTTATGAAAAGTTGTTATTTGAGGCGGGAGAGGGTAACTCTGGACCAGAGGGCACCTCTCCCGACCTGGTGATTTGTGTTTGTATGTTTTTGGTGAGAGAGGGTAACTCTGGACCGGAGGGCACCTCTCCGACCTCGGGATTTATGTTAAGTTGTTATTTGAGGTGGGAGAGGGTAACTCTGGACCGGAGGGCACCTCTCCCGACCTCGGGATTTATGATAAGTTGTTGATTGAGAGAGGGTAACTCTGGACCGGAGGGCACCTCTCTCGACCTGGGAATGGATTATGAGTTGTGTTTTATCTTTGTTTTTAGGTGGGAGAAGGTAACTCTGGATCGGAGGGCACCTCTCCCGACCTGGCGACCTTAATGATGTGGTGTTTTTGTAAGTACATATGGTGCGGGAGGAGGTAACTCTGGACCGGAGGGCACTTCTCCCGACCAGGCAAGTTGTTCAAAGGGTTGATTAATATAATGAATAAAGTTATGAGAAATTTCTCATTAATTGAGTTTTACAAATGCTTGTGATATGGGCAGAGGATAAATCCTGCCAGATTATACTATTAATAATTCCGARGCTTCTATTAGGTCGAGGAGTGTTTAATTRCGACGCTCTCATTAGGTCGACGATTATTTATAATCCTTGATATTTTGAATAAGATTATGTTTGCATATAGTTGTGAAAGTATACCCTAATATCTTTCTCATGTTAATAAGTTATTGTGTATTTTGTGATTGAGGGACGGTAAGTATGCTCGTGACGAGCTGATATGTTGACGCTCACGGCGAGCTGGAATGATCATGTGACAAGCCAATATACTTTTTGTTTGATATGAGATACTGTGATTGAATTGATAGTGTTAGCAATAATGATATATTGATGATATTTGAATAGGAAAGTGTTTGAATACATAAATAGCGAGCTGAAAGATATGAATGAGTTCTAAACAGTCTCCTCAGGCACAGGAGCAAGACTTGAGGGCGCAGGATCGGGGGTTGTGGTGATGACGCCGCTAGACTCGGGCGCGGGCTCAGAGAGCAGGTCCTCTAAGGGTGTTTGAAGCTCGCCATGTACTCCCGCGGCCAGAGCTGCTTGACTCTGACATCGTAACCACCACTTCGTTTAGATGGACTGTTTCCAGTCACCCTTAAAGAAGCTGAAGGGGGTCATTTTGTTGATGATGGCCTCAGCGTTTGGAGTATATGAGACGTTTAGGGGGCCACCTCTCCCGTGATAATTTTTGCAGCCTCGGCAATCCATTCGGCGGCACCACGAGCCATTTAACCAAAGTATATCGATGAGTTTTCATAAGCCTTGATTAGCTCTTGACGGTATGCATCGATAAACTTTCGGCCGCTTTCACTGAGGAGGAATGTTCTTTGGCCCTCGGAAATGCCCTCTTCGCGCGCTGTTTTGAGTAGCTCAGATTGTTTTTGTTGCTGAAGAGTGAGCTCCTCAGTCTTTTGTGCGAGCTCCTCAGTCTTTTGTGCGAGCTCCTCAGTCTTTTGCGCGAGCTCTCAAGCCTGTTTGTTTAGCTTGCTGCTCAAGCGTGCCGTCTCATCCTTCAGACTGTTGTTCTGACTGATGGAAACTGCCAGCTTTTCGTCATAAGCTTTTACCCTTTGGAGCGCTTTGTCTAACTCCCCCTGTGTTAATGACAGTTGCTTGGTCTGTTGTTCAGCTCGGGTTGTTAGCTCGTCAATGGTTTGCTGCAGATCGGCCCCTGCTGAGCGAGCTACGAACTCCTCCGAGAACTTAGCAAACAAGGGTTCCAACCGTTGAAGTGCTTGCTCGCGAAGAAGAGTTGTAACATCTGCGGCTGTATCCAATTTTGCCAGCACTTTACTCAAATCCGCAGTGCTAGTAGAGGTCGTCGGCAGTATTTTCTGGAGACGACGCTTCTTCGCTTTTGGAGGGCTGGGGCTTGGACTGCGAGCTTTCGGACCCTGCGCTTTGGGACCGTTGGAGACGTTTGGCAGAGGTCGCTTGCCCTTCTTGCTTCGGTGGACCAGCTGTGCCTCCTCCTCTTCGTCGTCGACTGGTTCAGGTGTTGGTCGAGGGGCTTTTTCAGTGTTGCTGGAGATGGGGGCGGCGCGAGCTGTGGAAGAAGTAGCTTGTTTCTTCTTTTCTTCGGGGAGAGCAGCTGCGCAGGAGTTGATAAAGGAAACTGAAAATATAAAGGTCATGTTATAATTGCATTTTAGCACATTTGAATGAATATAATTGCAAAACCTACAATACCCACCGAATTCACGTTTAGAAATGGCAAGATCTGGKTCCACCGGGCGAGAGTCAATGCCCYCGTAARGGAACATGGCYGAGCGGTCGGTGATGAGAGCCAYGTCGAAGGGATGTCGSCTCCATTCCACGAGCTGGTCAAAATATTTCTGGTATAGCAGGGGGTTGGCTTTGGAGGTTGTTGGTTTGATTTGGGGAGGAGTATGATCTCTCAGCTCGGTTATAAAAGGCCAAGCTTCAGTATTATAAATGTAGAAAAAGTTTCTCTTCTATTCATGGACTTTATTGGGGGGACTAGTAAGGAATTTAGGTCGCCCCAAGCGGTAGGAGAGATAAAAGGAGTTTTGTTGATATTTTACTTGGAAGCAATAATGAAAGAAACCAGGGTCGGCACGGGCATTATAATATTTACAGAGCAAGAGGTACCCGGCCAGGTACTTCATGGAAATGGGAGTCAGTTGAAGAAGTGATATATTTTACATGTTAGAAATTTCAACATAAAATGGGTGAGCGGGGAATCTAAAACCTGCTACCAATAATGAATCAAATAATGTAATATGATTAGGAGGAGGTCGCATGGGGTCGGCATGCGGGCTGTCGGGTAAAACCATTTGGGCAGTAGGAGGAAGGTTGAGGATATGTTTAAAATGTTCCAGCTTTTTGGGGTCAGGAAGTAGCCAATAGTTGTGTTTGATTTCTTTGGTTGTTAAGGATGATGAGGGTAGGTCGTCAAAAGAAAGAGAATCATCTATAGTTACAGGATTCTCTCGGAAATGTGCGAAGGAGGTGGGATTCCCCGATTCATGAAGAGGAATGCCTTCTGGGATAAGGGGAACCTCAGGAGTGAGAAGGAGCAGATCGCCAGAAGGATTGTTGGCTATGGTTTGGGCTCGAAGTTCTTCCCATGAGACATCACCCTCTGGCTCATCYCGTAGGCCAGAGGAGGGTAATGCTAAGGGTTTTSGCCTTTGTTCSATAATYAAGGGGTTTTCAGCGAGATCYGAATCGGGAGAAAGAGATTGGGTTAAGGGATTATTGTTGGATGTGGCTGATGATTGTTTCATGACAAATATGTTCAGAGGGAGATAACACAGCAAATAAGCATAACTCAGCAGATGCGGTTGAAATTTAAACGTATAATTTAATTTGAAAGAGAATCCGGGGACTTACACATATTGACGAGCTTGTAGATCGCTGGTAAGATGCGGATTAACGATGGATCCCTGAGTAATTGCGATTTGGCGAGCTTTTTGCAGAGCGACAATGGCGGAAATTTTAATTGAGAAGGCGTAAAATGGTGATTTGGGGAGACGAGACAGTTTTGTATGGGGAGGCGGAAAAGCTGATGTGACAGATAGGAGCGGGACTAATTAGGGTTTGCAAAGGGAATGTTTTGGGCCTTTAATTCTTGGGCCCACTGAACTTATTATATGCCGAGATTTTAAGATTGCGCCGCGTGGCGGGCCGCATTTAATGAAGCGTCAGTAGGATGAGACAGAAAGAAGGAAGGCGTGTTTTGACTTTATTGTTTGGTTATGATTACGGTCTTGCGTTTTTTGAGGTCGGCTGGTACAGGGGTTTCCAGGTCGCTTTATGAAAAAGAGGGTTGAGCTCGTAATGATGCATCTCGAGTGCCACCTAAGTTGTTGCACTTGGGGACTTATGATTACTTTTGAGAAGAGAGCTCGACACCTTTCAGGTCGCGTGAACATGTTGCGACCTGTCATAGATCGGTTTGTTGAAACTGGGTGATTTTGATGCGAGCTTTGGTACGATGCATTGCTGTTTCGCTTGTGTGCTTGTTTAATACTTTTGAGATTTTGTGTTAACATGTCCTACCTGATTTCATACCTCAATCAGCTAGAACATGGGGGACTAGCTGATACGGACTAAAATAATCGTACGTGAAATTATATGATAAATGTGACTATTTGTGGAAAGCGACCTAATTTCTTAGGGAGGGTGTACCCCTGGGAGGTGGGCGAGCTGTGATAATTCGAGTAGATTGTTTTGTGAAGAGTAGCGACCTATAGTATGAGGATGACTTTTCATACAGAGTCGCGATCTCTTGTGATTTGGGCTGAGTACTTGAGCCCGTTTGTGGATTTGATATACGTGAGTTATTATGGGCCTAGTGGGCTGTATGCCCCAGCTTAATTGGGATATCTATGGAGAAGTTTGTTGTTTATGGGAACTTGCCATGTATGAGGAGTCCTAATTGAGAGTCGATTGTGGAATCCTGGTGTAAATGAAATTCTTATTATGAAAGGTAACCCTAGATATTGGTAATCTTCTCCTATCCCTATAAAAGGAGCCCTTGGCTTCTTTCTTAAAGGTTAATGCTTCTTTACGCATTTATTATCTYTGTGCACTAATATTATTGAGAGAGAAGAAGTGTGATTTTCACTTATTAACTTAAGCGTCGGAGGGCCTTAACGGGCTCGAAATCCGGCCCGTTCTAGGCGCTGTTTTGCAGGAAGGTGAGGTCGCTGTGACGATTGCGGATATTCTGGAGGTCGCCGTGTCACATTTGGAGTTCATTTAGGTCACTGATCTCTATTTTTGAGGTTAGTACCCCCTTTATTTGGTAGTTCAACTTTTTGGACTCATCAGTAATATCTTTTATCTCATTTTGTATTTTTATCATTTTAAACTTGTTCCATTTTGGTTTTTCTTACTTACTTATATATTGGCTAATGTGTTCACAGAATAGATCTATGAAGAATGCTAACAATCGGAAAAAGCATAAAAATCCTTGTTATCAAGGAACTAAGAGCCTCGTTGCACACAACGTCGATTGGGTATGTCTTAATAATAATGATAATAGTAATAGTAATAGTAATAATAATAGTGATAATAATAAAAAAAATTAATAATAATAAAAATAATAGTAGTAATAATAATAATAATAGTGATAACAACAACAACAACAACAACAACAACAACAACAACAACAACAATAACAACAACAATTATTATTATTATTATTATTGTTGTTGTTGTTACTATTATTGTTATTATGATGTTTTTAAATTTTATTTAGACTCTATTCATATTTGTCACATTATTTACATTTTACATTTTTCAAAGGTTCGTGCCGAAGATAAGAAAAATAACGAGGACAAAGACGAAGACAAGAGTGAGGATGAGACTCCGAACTTTATAGAATTATTTTGAAAGATGCACACTCAATGGAATGGGATGTGGGCAAATAAGGAGGCTGAATCTGATTATGTAAGTTATGCTTGTTAATAATTATAGGTTGCAGAAATGTCAAAAATTATTAATAGACTTAAGGCAAAAGTTGGGATAGAGGAGGAAGACGATGTGGATTCTAATGCTCAATTGGACTTCATGCGGACGAACATGATTGATCCTCATGTTAGTTTGGTAATTTGAAATGAACCTTTTGCTTGATGGAACTAATATTTTTGTTTGGTCCCACGACTCCAAACTCTATATTTTGGTTGATATTATCTATTTGATTAAAAGTGTGTTTTCATCTTGTACATTTGTTTATTGTATACAACTAGTTTGTTTCCTCGATTGGATTGTAATTATTTTGGGTTAATTATAAAAGTTTATCGTTTCAGGATTTGTATCAGTTTATTTGGCTCGAAATATCATGTTTTACAAGCAATTGGATCGTAAAAAATTATTTGAAGAAACTTAACCTATAGCAACGACCTTTTTTGATGCAATATTCCTTTAGAAACGTCATAATTGGGAGAACATTTCGTTGCAATATGTGTAACACCAATAGTAAGGACCATTTGTAACGACTTTTTTCATTACATAAAACCATTAGCAACGTCAGAATTGGGAGAACATGTCATTCCAATATGTATCACGCAGTAGGAATGACAGATATTGGCACGACAAGTCGCGCCTATTAGTCCCATTAGCAACGTCATAATTGGGAGGACATGTCGTTCCAATATCTGTAACATAATAGGGTGGACAAATAATGGCAGGACAAATTGTGCCTATAAGTTTATGAGTTTTAGGAACGACAATTGTCGTTCTTATATAACTATAGACTCCTGGCTATAGAGACGACAACTTTGGGACGACACGTCCTCCCAAGAGACCAAAAGTAATGAAAAGAACTTGTATAGAGAGGACTTTTGTTCTCCCTCTTAACCTCAATTCTTGTAGTGGTATACCTAAGTTCACAAGCACGTTTGCTTGTGAACGGAATTTAAATTGATGTGTTTATCTTTTAATATTTATTCCCTTACATATCTCAATATTATCTATTTGATGTTACTATTGGTGTTGTTAACACCAGTCTTATATCATCTGTTATTAATCTGTCATTTACAACTCTCACACTTTTCTGTGTTAGTTCTAGTGTTTTTAACACTATTTTACCGATACTTATTTAGTTACCATAGGTCTACGAAATTACATGCCGAAACCTTAGTATGTACTAACTATGGAGGGAAGAACCATGATGTGCAATCTTGTTTTAAAATCACTGGTAAAGGGGCTGATTCCAATAAGGAGCCTGCTGCGCGAGGACGTGGGAGAGGAAATAAGAACTTTCATGGTGCTGAACCACTACAACAAATGATACCTACTGGAAGGACAAAATTGGAAGACATATTTGTCCTTCCTAGGTAAACATATAAGAATGACATATAAAAGTCGTTCCTATAGGTCCATTTACCTATTGGAACGATATTTGTCGTTCCTATAAATAAAATTGTCGTTCCAACAGAATGTCAATCTATTGGAGCGATAATTATCGTTCCTATAAATACAATTTTCGTTCCAACAGATTGTCAATATATTGGAACGACATTTGTCATTCCTATAAATATAATTGTCGTTCCTACATAGCACCAATTTAATGGTGTATATATTGGAACGACAAGTCCTTCCAATTAAACAAAAGTCCTTCCAAAATATCACTAACCTCATTTAATACCCTCCACCTAATTTTCACCTTCTCCTCCCCTTTTTAAATATTAATTCATGTTTCTCCTCCAGCTTTGATATTTATCATCTCAAAATATTTTTGCAGCCACGGCTGAGTTGAAATTTTTCTTCCCGTAATTGGAAGGATGTCTTTCTAGAAAGTTATGATGTCCTTCCAATAATTGAACCTGAGAAAACAAAATACAGGTACAATTACAATTCTCCCACCTCCTACATCTTGTGTTTGTTTTTGTGTTATATTTCAAGATATTTGCAGCAATGATTGATAAATTGGGGGTAAATTATTTTTCTAGTTTTTGGAAGGACTTGTCCTTCCAGAAAATTGATTTTTTCGTGTGCTAATTAATTGTTTTTGGAAGGACTTGTCCTTCCAGAATTTTGGTTTTGTCGTTCCAATAAGTTATCTGTTTTTGTGTTTGTTTTTAAAATAAAATAATAGAAATTTGCTAATACACATCATACACACACTCAAATAGAAAGGAAAGTTGTAATTTTATGTATTATAGTTTTTTAATATTTTTGGGTTTTTTTGTGCTTTGTGCTTTTTTTATTTTTTTAATCAATCCACAGTTATATGTTAAATACTAAAAAAAAAAATTAAAAAAAGGTAGTTTATGTAAATATGCATAAAATAAATGAGATAAAGAAAATTCAAAATAGAAAGATAATAATCAAAGAATCTAACCCACACTTAGGGGTAGTGTTTTTAAATAAATGTAAAATAGATGAATTTTGTAAATAATTTATAATAGAGGAGCTAAGAATTTACCTAATTATTTTGGTTGTTTTTCTTTTTCCAACTTTCAAATATGGTGATGGATGAGAGATGGACAGAAATTACAAATAAAATGTCACCAGAGTTCAGGCGTGGAGTGAATGAATTTATTAACATGTGCGGGTCTCTTGTGAATAAGAGAGGCTTGTTTAAGTGCCCGTACAACAAGTGTTTAAATGGAGTCTCAGAAGTTGGAAGCTGTTCGGTTCCATATTCAGAGGTATGGGTTTGATGCACCATATGATATTTGGATTCACCACGTAGAGCATTTACAAGAACACAAACCTGGTCCGTAAGCCATTGACTTTGAAATGATGGATGAAATGAGAAATGTGATGCCAGACAAGGACCCAGATGATGAGTATGGGTTGGAGGGCCCTGACGAGCAGTATCATAACTTGTACGAGGCAATGAACACTAAATTGTATGAAGGGATATCATCGTTTTCTTCACTAAATTTTCTGTGAAGTTGATGAATATCAAGGTGAATAACAAGTGGACTAATAGATCATTTAATGGGTTGTTTAAGTTATTGAAACTCGCATTCCCATCGATGAAACTTGTCAACTCACATTATGAGGCTAAGAAGTTGTTTGAAAGTTTGGGTCTCGGCTATAGGAACATACATGTATGTAAGTATGATTGTGCAATTTCTGGAAAGAGCATGCTGATAGAGAAATATATCCAGTTTGTGGAGAGTCACGTTGGCGAGAGAATAGTGGAAAAGGTTCTAAATCGATTGTCGATTGTCCTAATTCGATGCAAATTACGATTTAAAATTTATGCATTTATTTCTAGTGTATAAGGAAATAAGTTAACTATGTTTCTAATAGTGATTTAAATAATATAATAATATTAACATCTGAAGTATTGATTTCATTAAACTAATATATTAAGCTTAGATACAATATCTTAATAATTTTTTATCATCTATTAATTATATTAACTAATCAACTATAATTGACACAAATAAAAAGTCTTTTTAAAGTTACGAGCTGTGATAATGATTAAATGTAAAGATAAAAACATACAAGTCCGGTGGTATATGCCCCTCACATAGCAACATAGCAATACTATATATAAACTAATTGCAATCCTTCATATACTTTTATACTTAAAAGTATGCATTAGCTTTACTAAAGAATCTGATCATTATCGACATATTGTGCATGATAGAGACATCATAAATATAAACACCAGTACCGAAGGTTACAAAGACGACCAGTTCATACTTACCACTTAAGCTAGACAAGTGTTTTATACCAACGAACCTTCTCGTAAATGGCAGATTGTCCATGAAGTTCACCATACTGTGGATGTTAGTTCATCGACAAACTTATTAACTGAAGTAGATCTATTGCACCCCGATGACTCTTCACAATTCTCACTTTTTTATTGATCTTGTGAATCTCGAGTCTGTTGAGCTACACCAAGCTAACATGCCGTTTAACCACATTATTGAAACTCCTGGTCCATCTTCAAGTACAACTACATCATATGACATGTATAGCGATGACGATGACATGGAAGAAGACACCATAGCCGAGTACGAAAATGATAAACAACACGATCCTATAACGAGTGATGATAAAATAAATGATGATTTGCAAACATATGACAGTGATACCGATTGACATCGTGACAATTCTGTTTTATCATTTGATGTGTACAGGCTGGAGTTGACTATTTTTTCATCTGATGACGAAATTTTGTGTAACTCATAATTCTAATAATAGGTATGACTATTTCATTTATTTTTCTCGTTTGACTCTTGTCAAGAAATCCTAATGGTATGTCTTTGGAGTTGTTCTATATAGGCTGCAAGAAGCCATTCTTACGATTCCTCGAGGTATCACAAGGCTTATGGATATTCTCATGGATTGTGAGGTATAATTAATGAGATTCTTTGTATTTTAGATAAAAATTTCTATAGCTTTTGGATTAGACCTTCTCCATTGATGTTAAATTGACAAAAATCTGTCTTTCTGTTCTTCTATCTCTATCTCTCTAATGTCATACAATGAGGCATGATTACTTCTCACATACTTGACTCGTGAGGTTGAGGTGATTTTTCTTTTTACGTCGAGATATGGTTGGGTTTAGAATGTAAATTTTTTTTATTTTTTTCCAGTTCTTATAGTTTCTATTTTAGATAAATTCTTTGTTAATGTTAATAATTTCAGTGTATTTATGGGTGAACTAATTATTATATGCACAATATGTACTATTGATGATTTGGTGTATTTGTTGGTGAAATGATTAAATATATTTATAATATTTAGTATTATATTTATGTTTTTGTGTGATTGTTGGCTCTAGTGTTTCATTTGTATTTTTTTAAATTCTTCTACAACTTTCTAGAACGGTTATTAAAAGATCTTTTATAGAAACCTAGCTTTCTAGAAGAGTTTTATTAAATTCGTTCTAGAAACAATACTTTTCTAAAAGGAGTTTTTTGGGACATGTAACACTATTGGAACGATTTGTTGTTTCTATAGACATAAATACGAGATTTTTAGGAGCAAGAAATTTGAAAAACTGGAAGGACATATCGTTCCTATTTGTATTTAATGTACAGGAGCGACACAAAGTTGTTCCTATATATATATACAGGTAGAATTCTATAGGAGCGATAATTTTGGAACGACTTATCGTTCCTATTGGTATTTAAGATATAGGAGCGACACAAGTCGTTCCTATAGATATACAGGCAAATGCCTATAGGAGCGACAATTTTGAAACGATTGTAGGAACGACTTTTGTCCTTCCAGTTGGTCTCATTTGTTGTAGTGAACGTGGATGTGGCAAACACTACCCAGGTCACTAGCTCTTCTTCATCCATGACAGAGGTGCGCTTGAAGTATTCTTTACTGATGTTCAATGGAGTACCTTACACAGGATGTTTAAATATTTGAACTCTTGAATCTACTTATGATGAGAAGCTATCGAGTAAGACTGTTTCTTCCTTGATTTTAGACACTGGGGCGTCTTATCATATGACGGTTGACAAAAGAATGCTCGTAGATTTGTCCTACATATTCCCATCATCCATCATCTTGTCCAACGAAACCCACACTGTCGCTGTCCAAGAATGGACAATGATTCTTGGGGATTGCCAACATATTAAATATGTTATACACGGTCTAAAACTAACTTGCAACTTGATCGCTTTCTCTCATTCGATAAAAGACTTGGATTGTATCTTCAGGTTGACTAATAAATGTGTGTTATTTAGGACCGCACTTCGAGGATGGTGATTGGTGTGGGTGAAGAAAGGGATGGGGTCAATTGTCGTGGCTCTTTGACACAAGCTACTCCGTTATGTTATGTAACTTTTAGTAAATCTTGGCTGCGGGATTTACATTTCAGGCATCCCACATCTTCGTTATTAATTCTCTTTTGGGTATTAGGAATAAGGATGAACCTTGTGATATTTGTTTTAAAGCTAAAAAAATACGTGTTTCTTTTAGTGATAGTTCTAGTTGTGATATTTGTTTGTTTGAATTAATTTATTGTGATGTCTGGGGTCCATACATCATTTCATCGTCCTGTAGTGCATCTTCTTCTTTTTGTTTTTTTTATTATTATTGCTGACAATTTTTCTACAGGTGTTTGGATCTATTTATGGGTCGCTAAAACATAAGTTGTTAAATATATTAAGCATTTTTGTGCTATGACCGTGCGACAATTTGCTAAACAAGTCCATTATGTTCGAAGTGATAATGGAACGAAATTTATACTTTGTGTAATAAATTTTCCGAGAATGAAATTATATCTGAGACATCTTGTGTTGGAATACGACAATAAAATTGGCGCATTGAATACAAGCACCAACATATATTAAATGTGGCACGAGCTCTTTATTTTCAAGCTCATTTACTTATTGACTTTTGGGATGAATGCGTATCATGGCCGGCTATCTTATTAACCTTACTCATAGTGCCATCTTACATGGGAAAACTCCATACGAAATAATTATTCGGCATCTATCCGTTAAAATTTTTAGATGCTTATGTTATGGCTTTGTAATTAGTCGTGACTAAAAAAAATTTGCAGCTTGAAGCAGAAAATGTATTTTTGTTATCCTCAAGGTCAAAAGGGTTGGAGATTATACGATCGTGAGGCTTTGAGATTCTGTCTCCCATGACGTGGTCTTTTATGAGACACCAATTTCTATTTGCATCTTCTAGTTCACCATTAACCACGCATGGGGACTTACATCTAGGGATTTTTGATGATAAACAATGATGCATCGCATCCACCGGACTCGCTGGTGGAATTATTGTCGGAATTGACATCGTCCAATGAGCGAGGGAGTGAATCTATGACAATAGAGGAGTGTTGTTCCACTAGTCTTCGTCATCTTCTTGGCACTTGCGATAATATGTTTTCTCCACTATTCACCGCATAGACTCACCCCTCACCATCACCTTCATCATCTCCGTCCTCAGGTACGCCTTATCCATATCTAATTATATCACTTGTAAAATTTTTCTCTTGGCTGTGTACTCAATTTTTTGTAGTTGTTACCATCAGACACAATAACTCTACCTATGCTGAGGCCATCCACCACCCTCGATTGCATGGGGCAATGCGTGTGGAAATTGCTGCACTTAAAAAGAATTTGGACTTGGTCTCTTGCGGATTTGCCTCCCAAAAAAAGGCAATTGGTTGTAAGTGGGTATTTAAAATTTAATACCATTCTGATGGAACCACTACAAAAATGAAAAAAAATTGAAATTACCGACGACCATATCCATCGGTAATCCGACGGAAAATCACTTACCGATGACGGCCGTCGGTGATTCCTTTGTTCAGTAATTTCACTTGCCGATGGATTTCTTACCCCGTCGGCAAGTGCCGACGACTTTCCGATGGACACTGCCGTCGGGATTTCTTTTTTTTTTTTTTTTTTTTTTTTTTTTTGTATTTACCGACAGATTTTACGCCCGTCGATAATTAAATAAATAATTGAATAAAAAAATACCGACGGATTTTACACCCGTTAGTAATTATTTAAATAAATAAAAAAAATAATGCCGACGGATATGTGCCCATCGTTAATTAATTAATTATAATTTTACCGACGGACATGAAAGCCGTCAGTAAATGTATTCTTAATTTGTTTAATATTATTTTTATTAATTAAAATAATGACCCTATTTTTTTTTTAATTGTTCATCCATCTATTTACAAATATTAAAAAAAACTCCAATAAAAAATAATTTAAATAAATATAAATATGAATTAGAATCAAATGAATTTGACAATAATAATCCAAAATATATTCTACAATAATAATTCAACATCTCGAGAACAAATAAACTAATCAGCATAAGGGGGAGGGGAAAGATGAGGAGGGTGTGCTCCCATCACGGCCCTAATACGCTCCTCAACCTATCGTTGCTCATAATCCATCTGGAACTGCGTCAATGCCTCGCGCATCCTCTGCAACTCATCCTGACACTCGAGCCGTATCCTCTTCAACTCCTCCTGATGTCTCGTCTCAACCTGCAGACGCCTCGTTTCAGCCTCCTCGAACTGCGTATACAGTTGAGGATCGACCTGTTGGAGCCTTTATCGAACTCCTTAGCGAGCGATCGCGTCCCAAATTGTCAATCCTTTTTGGGCATGACAACGGAGAGGTATATGTAGTTCGGGTCGAGAAACGTGTTGCACTGTTGTGATGCAGCACGTCTGCTATCCAAAGTAGTCTGAGCCTTCGTTTGATAGATAAAATAAAATGGTTAATTTTATTCATACATAATAATAACAAAAAATAGTTAATATATAAATTAATTTGAGTTTAGAAATTAAATAAACTTACAGCTATCCGCTGAGATTTGGGGTCCAAAACGAGCCATCGCCTTTCTAATGCAGACTCAATAGAAGCTCGTACACAGTGGGTTCCCTACCCGTCTCCTCCCGTTGTAGCAATTAATTTATTTTATCATATATATATATATATATATATATATATATATATATATATCACCCCTATATATTAATGCAAAATCCTCATAACCTATGTGTCTGCTTCGTATGTTTCGTTAGAGAAATAAAAAATTCTGGTGCTTCGTTTGCTTATGTGTCATCCGACCTAATATTTACCTAATTTAATACTTTTCTTTTTATTGTATCTTACCTAATTAACTTGATTTTTTATTATATTTTTTCTTATTCAATACTTTCCTTTGATTCTCCTAATATAAAAATATAAATAAGTCAATATAATTAGTAGACAAGATCTAAATTAGTTATTTTAATTAAAAGACAATCTACATATGAAATTACTTTTAATTACAAAAAAATTATTATGAAAATAATTAAATAAGTTTTAATGATAATATAATTAAAAATAATTTTACTTTTGGAGTTTAAATATTCCATATAGGTAAAATATGAGTTATTTACAATAATCTAAGTATGTAACAAAATATTAATAATATATTCAATCTAAACATAAAAATATTAAATTATACTAATAATTAATAAATATTATTATACACCAGTACAATGCAACACGGGTTGAGGGTATGGCATCTTTTA
>BMAC01001153.1:208994-241674 GCA_014905375.1 Phtheirospermum japonicum
ATATATATATATATATATATATATATATATATATATATATATATATATATATATATATATATATATATATATATATATATATATTAGGTTCAAATAAGAACCATGTCCTATATGTGAACCTAACTTCAATTATGGGCCTTAAATCTAATTAAATGGATGGATCAGAGTTTTAATGTATTTCCTTATATAATTAAAAGTATTAAGATTGTATAATAAAAGCACTGCTGGTATATAATAAAAGCACTAGTTCGTAGGTTCGCATATAAGGACATGGTTCTCATTTGAACACACCCTTATACATACATACATATATATATAAATAAATAAATATATATATATATATAGACACACACACACACTAGTTTAACACCCGTGTGTTACACGGGAATTGTTAAAATCTAAATATAAAATATTTGTGGTAATTATAGAGTTTTAACAATAAATACAATACATTGTTCTCAACTCATACTGATGTCTAATCACTATATATTAATTTTTTTTTATTGTTAAATAACTCTGTATTTTAATGTTTATATTAAATTCTTTAATAATTTTATTTGCATACTTAGAGAAATTCAAAAGTTGTTACATTTTCTATCGGTGTTTGATTTCTATCAATTAATTATAATAATCAAATAATTTTATATTTTAATATTTAGACTACATTTGTTAATAGTATTTTGTTCTATACTTAAAAAAATTCAAAAGATGTCATATCCTTAATATGGCATTGTACTGGTGTTTAATCAATATAAAATTTATTATTATTATTATTATTATTATTATTATTATTATTATTATTATTATTATTATTATATAATTTTAAATTTTTTATGTTTATGATGAATTCATGAATAATACTTAGTTAGATACTTATATTATTGCAAATAACTTGTAAATTACATATATTTTATATTTGAAATTCTAAAAATAAGATTATTTTAATTTTTATAAAAAAATACAACTTATTTGGGTTATTTTCATAATTTTTTTAATTAACATTATAATTTATCTTTTAATTAAGTAACTAGTTTAGATTTTTTAAAAAAATTATATATCACATCTTGTATATTTTTATTAGAAAGATAAAAACTATATATATTAAATTAGGAAAAATATAATAAAAGAAAATTATTAAACTAGGTAAAATATAATAAAATAAAAATATATTATATTAGGTATATATTAGAACCATATATTAACCTTCAAAATCTGCCACATAATCTGAACGTCACCCCTAAGTTTCCTAGGCAAACATGTAAGATATAAATCTTTTGGTTAGTATATAGGGGATTATAGGATTTTGAATATAGCAGGTAATGAGGATTCTTGAGAGCAAAAGTCTCACAATAATAACGGTCGATAATTTATACAAATATTAATCTACTAGTTTAACACCGGCATATTATGCGGGATTTGAAAAAAGAGTAACTTTTATTAAAAATACCAAAAGAATAATATTGGAAATTTTACATACAAATCGTAATATTACTTATTCTGTTTTCACAATAAACAATATTTGCACACAAATAAGAAAGTTACTCTTTTTTCAAATTTTACATACAAATCGTAATATTACTTATTCTGTTCTAATTACAGTAAAACTGGTTTTCACAATTAAGAATTTCGCAAGTTTATTCGTTATAATCACAGTAAGACCGGTTTTCACAATAGAGAGTTTTTAATAAATCTTTACCATGAGTCACGAAATTAGTTGTAAAGTATATTAAAATACTCTAAACTTGACTGAGAAACCTATAGAAAATTGAATTTAAAAAAATGTAAAACATACAACACCCGCGTGTTATATGTGAATATGTTATATAAATAATTAAATTTATTAGGCATTGATAATTCTATTGAAAAACGTCGTGCATCTAACTTGTAGTATATGTAATATTATTTTATTTACTTATTTTTCTTTTTTTGTTTCTGCATAAGATACTAATTTGTTCGAATAGATATATAATATGTGTATCAATACATTATATTGGAATTAGATAAAGAGATTTAGAATATTTAATATTTATTTTCCTAGGCATAATAACTTTTATTATTATTATTATTATTATTATTATTATTATTATTATTAGTAGTAGTAGTAGTAGTAGTAGTAGTAGTAGTAGTAGTAGTAGTAGTAATAGTATTTTATCTTTTTTGTTTCACTTTTTTTTTGTTTGTTGTAACTATATTTTTTAATATTATTTTCAATTCATTATATTAGGATTAAATAAAAATTTTAATTTTATATTTTTATATTTATTTCTATTTTATAATAATTTTATATAACTCATATTTTTTTATAAAATAAATATTTTCAGATTTTATTGTAAATAAAAATTAATTAAACTTATATAGATTTTTTCTAATTAGATATAACTTATTTATATTTTTATATTATAAGAATAAAAGTAAGATATTGAATTAAACAAAATATGTTAAAGAAATATTATATTAAGTAACATGTAATAAAAGAAAATATTGAATTAGGCAAAATATAATATTAGAAAAGTATTAAATTAGATAAAATATAATTAAGAAAAATACTAAATTAGGTAAATATTAGGCTCGAATGACACCGGAGAACCAAGAAATTTTTCAAAGCTAACGAAGTGTGGGAAATATACACATAGAATAGGAGGATTTTGTATTAATATATAAGTATATATATATATATATATATATATATATAGATAGATAGATAGATAGATACATAGATAGATAGATAGATAGATAGATAGATAGGGGTGGGTTCAAATAGAATCATTTCATTATATGCGAACTTGCGAACTAGTGCTTTTATTATACAATCACAGTGCTTTATTATTATTTTTAGTTATATACACCAGTAGTGCTTTTATTATACAATCATAATACTTTTAAATAAATAAGAAAATACACAAAAAATATGATCCATCCATTTAATTAGATCTAAGGCCCATAATTGGCCCTAGGTTCACATATAGAAACATGGTTCTCATTTGAACCTAATCCTATATATATATATATATATATATATATATATATATATATATATATATATATTATATATATATATATATATATATATATGATTAGGTTTAAATGAGAACCATGTCCCTATTTGTGAACCTAAGATCAATTATGGGTCTTAGATCTAATTAAATGGATGGATCAGATTTTTCGTGTATTTTCTTATTTAATTAAAAGTATTAGAATTGTATAATAAAAACATTGCTGGTGTATATAACTGAAATATTAATAAAGCACTGTGATTGTATAATAAAAGTACTAGTTCGCAGGTTCGCAAATAAGGGCATGGTTCTCATTTGAACCCACCCCTATATATAACTTATGATGTTATCTCGTGTGCGATTCGCCCCCGAGACTCGCATCTATGCTTAGATATCCCAGTACCAGGACCCTTTGGCTCACTCATACTATTCCTGCTATGCCTCTGTGATCTCTCAATCTCCTTTGGCCTCGCCCACGCATCCTGCCAAGCCCTCTAGATCTGCTCGGCGACAGCAACCGATATCTATCCCTTGGCATCATACAACTTCCTCCACTTATTAAGATGGCTAGTCTAAGCATCGAAACGTAAAAGTATTGGTGCATAGCATCATCAGAATATCGGCTCCGGCCCCAATAATATTAACTCTACGATAAAATATATTTAAGACAACGTAAAACAAGTAATTAATTACACAAATGGGAACATATGTAATGCAATAAATTAAGTTTGATTTTAATGTAAATACCTGGAATAGAGGCTACCACGTGTCACGATGATGCTAAGGAATGTGCATATACCTCCATCCATCTGGGTGCACACGAGCCTCGTGGATCCAACTAAGAATCGCAGTTAAATATGAGAAGCTACTCCGCACTCTAAAAATATACAAATTAAAATGAACACTTTTTTTTACAAGTTTCTTACAATTCATAATGATATAATTATTAAAAATAACTATTAAATACTATTAATTACCTACGACAGACGATATAAACAAGGATGCCTCTAGAAAGTCGACACGACTCATCATAAATAGGAGGGTGGTCTGGTACGGTCTCGCAAGGAGTAGGTCCATCTAGATCTACGTCATCCAAATGGTCAACCAAATCACCAGAGGAGGTCGGCAAAGTGGTTGTGACAACGAGGAGTTGAAAAACCCATAACCTGAGAAACCAGAACCTGAGGGACCAGCTGATCCTGAATGACCAGCTCCAACAGTACTCTTCCCCCTCATCTAAACGACCACGAACACATTGTAGAAATTAAATTAATAATAATTAAACCTAAAACATTATATTATTTTTTAAATGTTAATTAATTATATAACATTATAACCTTAATCGAATAATCGTCATTTGTTTCTTCTTCACTTATAAACTTATTTTCCGTATCATCGACATGTTTGGCATCGGCATCATCAACAAGTTCGTAGATGTCATCATTAATTGGATCATTAAGTTGGAAACCAACATCCTCCAATTGGATTACACCATGCGTTTCAGCAACATCCTCTTGAAATAATTGTTCAGGCGTTCGCTCTTCTGTGAAATCTATTATTGATCTCACCCTAATCTTATAAGATGTCAACCAGTTGACCATGTCTCATCTTAAACTCGGATATGGGCAATAATAAACTTGAGTAGCTTAGGCCAAGAGTATTAACTGCTCTTAGTGATTGAATATACGTCTATGATTAATGTCGACAAGCTTATATTGAAAGCGCACTCTTGTGCCTGGTGGAGTTGGATCAAACCAGTGGCATTTGAACAAGAGTGTGCTATAGACCCTGAATATTCAAGTTTAACAATCTCTACCAAACTGTCGTAATAATCATATTCATCTTCTCCATAAGTTGATCCTTTATACAGACCCCAATGCTCGATGTAGATCGTTCTGATTCGTATGCAATCGTGTGAAATATTGTCCATTTATCTTCCAGCCATTGAATGTAGTTACACAATGCGATGGACCTAATAGACTCTTGATATAATTATTGGTTACACTATTCAAGGGATCATGAACATATAATATATGACGTAAAGCTACATTATCCAATACAAATACGTAATATATGTATATAAATAAACCTCACAAAATTTGACTCACGTGGTTTTCAAACCAAATGGGAAATACCTTTTCTAATTTTCAATTTAATTCTTCATCTGAAATGTTTGGTTGTGGGCGTTTAATGCCCTCCGTGAAAAGCCTGCATATTTAATGAAGTGAAATATTTTTATAATCAATCACATCAACTTATACGTAAAATATTATTAAAATATTATTTCTAATCAATTATACCTGCTACAATCGTTTTGTTAATCACATTATTGTAATACGTATTTTTTCGCCACATCAAACTCTTGCTCTAACAACCATTGTTTTCCTGCTACAAATGAGAAGGGTTCACCATAATTCTTGAATATTGATAGAATCTCATCATCGTCGTCTCCATCATTCTGAACATCTTCATTATGCTTCAAATGGATACTTGATCTTCAAAGTAGTATGAACTAAAAGTTGACACCTCTTCAATTAGATAAGCATTTTCTATCGAGCCCTCGACACTTTATTTGTTCCTCACACTATTTTTAAGTTTATGAAGATATCTTTTGAAAGGATACATCCACCTACACTGCACTGGACCAGCAATTCTTGCCTCATATGGTAAGTGGATCGGCGAATTCTCCATTGAGTCGAAAAAACTTGGGAGAAATATCTTATCAGGTTGGCAAAAGATCAGAGGAATATTTTTTTTCCAAATGAACCATCTCAATAGTTTTGATAACTTTTGCTCTCAGGTCTTTGAAGAAAAAACTCAACTTTGTTAGATCTTTCCAAACTGGATTGAGAAGTAGTTCTCGAAAAGCAATTCGAAATTATCGTTTCATAAACACGTGAAAATCATGACTCTTCATCCCATACAATCTCAATCATTTCAAATTGACGCGGCGTCCCGAAACTCAAGCGTACCCATCTTGAAACTTAAGAGCCTTAACCCATTAACACAAAGTAATTTTTGAATTTTTATCAAGTTTGTAAGAAGCTTTGGGATACTTTCCAGAGTTATTATGTTGAAGTGAGGGATGAAAACAATAGTTGTTCAGTGCATCTCTTGATTTCGACGTATCTTTTGTCTTCCCAATCACATTCATCACCGTGTTGAACACATTCTCGAACACATTCTTCTCAAGGTTCATAACATCTAAATTATGACGAATTAAATTTTTACTCCAGTACGGAAGAGCCCAGAAAATACTTCTTTTCTTCCAACCGCTCATCTTTGCGATTTGAGCATTAACACTTTCTTCGTGTAGCTCAGTGACCTACAGAAGCTCAAGTCTATCTATCTCATCTAATATCTCTACTACTGAACGAATGTTTAGCGGGGGAACATCAACCTTCCTATTTTTTTGAATGTTTTTCTTGTCTTTTCAAAATTAATCACATTCTAGAAACATCTTGTGGTTATAAAACAAATATTATTTCTGCTACATTTTAGAGTAAATATACCAGATCGCTCTATGAAATATAGACAAGCAGTTTGACCGGCCGTACTCCAACCTGAAAACATGGAGTATGCATGAAAATCACTAATTGTCCACATAAGGGCTTCCCGCAACTTGAAATTATGCTTCTTGGTCACATCATACGAGTCAGCACCATCCGTCCACAACTGTTTTAGCTCTGCAATTAAAGGTTGTAAGAAAACATCCAACTTGTCCTTAAGGTTTTTATGGCTTGGAAAAAGAACACTTAGAAACATATATTGTTGTTTCATACACATCCAAGGTGGTAAAGTTATATGGTGTGACTATTACCGGCCACGATGAATATTTGGGTCCGAAACTACCGAAAGGTTGAAATCCTTCTGTGCATTGACCCAATTTGACATTTCGAGCTTCGGCGGCGAACTCAGGATGAGTTTGACCAAATTATTTCCAAGCCTCTAGATCTTACAGGTGACGCATGACACCATCGTCGACTACGTGTTAAGAGCCACCACATAAATTCCACTGTAGCTAGAGATGCACACAATCTTTGCAAACGAGGAGTCAAGGGAAAGTAGTACATCTTCTTGTATGTAACTAATTTGGACTTACGTCATTTTGCGCTTCCCTACTTCGCGGGTTTGTACCGGGGTCCTTACAGACTTGCAACTATTGAGTTCACAATCATCCTTCTAGTAGATCATATAGTTATTCTCGCAGCAATCTATCTTCTCCACCAGTACGCTCATACCCCTCAATAGCTTCTTACTTTCGTAGGAATTATTTGCAACTTTATTGTCCTCAGGCACAATCTCTTTGAATAGATTAATGAATTAATCATAACACTTCTTAGAAATGCCATTTTCTGACTTTAAACTCATAAGGCATGTAACAAAAGAGAGTTAGGTGTGTTTCTCGCAACCTGGATACAGAGACTGTTTTGCAGCTTCCAACATATCGAAAAACCTCTGCGCCTTCGGATTAGGCAGTTATTCTGCATCACTATTCATCTCAAAATTAGTTCTGACAGCATCTTGCACCATATTTATGTACACATTTAGTGAGTCTTCGGGAATGAAGGAAGATGATACCCCGACTTCAAAATTACAACGCGATGACACGAGATCTACTATTTCCCCGTGATGAGTCCAAATATGATAATCGGGAATGAACCCTTTGGCACATAGGTGATATTTGATGTCATCGATATCTCGGTAAATACGATACCTACACTTAATTTGTTTGCAAGGAAATTTCAACTTAACACCGTCCCTCTCTTTAGAATTATGCGTGAGTGCAGATTCGACGAAACTCTCCACCACTTTTACGAATGTATCCTAAAGAAATTCGTCATTCCCTCGTTATTTGTACATCTAACTACGATTACTACTATCCTTCATATAATTTAGAGTGTTATTATTTTTGATACTATCTAGAATGATCGATCCTTCAAGATTGAGAGGAAAAGAATGTGGGTGGAAAAATTCCGGCAGCATTACGGGGAAGAAGAGTAATTTGAATTATTGGTAAGGCTTCTATCCCATGCATGAATGTTAGTAGTGCGTATTATCTTAAAATATACATATTTTTTGGCTTCAAAATTTTTGCAACATATCCCCATAGTTCTCTAAGTACACATATATTTTAGTGCACCCGAGAATAAAAGAAAGTTGCATAAACCGAAATTTGAAAACCAACATAACACATACACATAAGATATAACCATACTACACCCACATTATCAAACTGTCTAAAAATGGGATAGTTCAAAATTTAGTATCAAACTCTCTATTTGATATTAAGTCCCAAACTGGTCTAAAGTACGTAATCCAGAAGAAAACAATTCTAACTTTAGTACCAAACTCTCTATTTGATACTAAATCGAATTGAACGAGTCGAAAATACCTATTTTTCTTACTATATTAATCATACAAAATTTCAAAACAACAATATTAACCAATCAATCACATGTATACAATATCCATCTAACCATAACATATCTTAAATACAACATCCATATACCGATCGCCAAAATATTTCAAAACCACCATCCCCAATAATTTAAATCTATTTAAAGCCACCATCATTTCTAAAATAATTTGAAAGCCATTATTAGAGGGACGAAACCTCTTGGCTGGCGTCGTACACCACGTCATTACCGATGTCTACCCAACCAATCACAACATCAATCAATCCTAATGTATATAAAAAAAATCATAACATTCATTAAACACAACTGATCATCACGACATTTAAAAACCACTACTGCATAAACCACCTTTTAAGGCGGTTCTTTTTGGTCATTTACGGCGATTTTGGGAACCGCCATAGACTACGTCACCATTGTTGTTCATGGCAGTTCATGAACCAACGTTTAATGTGATGCTTTATAAGGTGGTTCATGAACCGCCTTGGAAGGTATGGCTTTTCACATCGGTTTTTAAAAATAATCGATGTGCAAAGTCACTATTGAGAATTTTATTCTTGGCAATTATTCCTTATTTTTCTTTTGAAGTTATTTGCCTTTCATGTTCTCAAGATATATTAGAAAGCTATATTTGTTTCCTAGATTGTGTTTAGGATTTTATTTAGTTTTCTAAATTGGGTTTAGAATTAGTTTACTTGTTTACCAAGATTAGGATTCTTGTCTATTTAAGACAAGAAGTATTCTTGTTAAAAGAACGACTTGAACGCAACAAGAGAGATCAAGACGCACGGCAGACCAGAACACAACCAAGTGAAAGACTTGAAGCCACTACTCAAAATACATACATCTTTGAAGTTGCGTGACCAACAGAGAAGATCATCCTATCGTGGCAACAAGAATTTTAGTATCAAGTATTGATACTAATATTTTCATGTATTAATTTATAACTTTCTATTAAATATTTAAAAAAATTAAAGTAATATAGTTTTTGGGTTTGTATACCCAATTCGTAAGCATGTTGCTTAGGAATAGAATTTAAATTATTGTATTCTCTTATTTTCAATTATTCCGACACTTATTTTTATATAAACTGTTTGATGTTAATTCTGGTGTTTTAACACTAAACTTAAGAACGATTGGGTGATACTTATTTTAACATCCCTAGACATACGAAATTTACAAATGGCATCTAGAGCAGGTTACTTAACGTATTATGTATACTGATCCTTATTTTTGTAGGACGTTATGGATGCTCAAGGAAACCCGCGACCTCCGATCCTTACCGATGAGAACTATTCTCTCTGGAAACAAAGGATGATGTGGCACATCAAGAACACCGATGAACGAGCGTGTAGAACCATACAAGTTGGATGGGAAAAGCCATGCATCACTGATGATGATGGTGATACCATCATCAAGAGGGAAGAAGAGTGGACGGCTGATGAACTAGCCTTGTCCAATTGGAAATCCAATACTACCAACACTCTTTGTGGCTATGTTGATTCAAGTTACTATAAGGTGATCAAAAAGTGCGATTCGGCAAAAGATGCATGTAATGCATTACAGAGGGTGTTTGAAGGAACTCATAGTGTCAAGAAATCAAGACTGAGGATGTTGACTGCTACTTTTTAGTCTATGAGGATGGACGAGAAAGAATCCATCATGAACTATGATATGAGACTCTCAGACATTTCCAACGAATGTGAAGGACTTGGTGAAGGTGTGACTAACTCACGTCTTGTGGAAAATTGAGGGTATTGATTTTGATGAGACATCTGATCCAATCGCTCGTATTGAATTGAGAAGACTATTTACTTGTTGATGCTTGCTATATGAAAATGTCTCTACATCAAATGGACATAAAAAGTGCTTTTCTTAATGGAGTTTTAAGTGAAGAAGTATATGTTGAGCAACCTAAAGGGTTTGTTGATCCTCACAAACCAGATTCTTTTTTAAAACTAAAAAGGCTTTGTATGGTTTAAAGCAAGCTCCCATAGCTTGGTACAAAAGGTTGACTCAACACTTACTTTTCTTAAATTTTAGACGTGGGGAAGTTGATAAAACTTTATTTCACCTTAAATCGAACAACCACATTTTTATTGTCCAAATTTATGTGGATGACGTAATTTTTTGATCCACTAACGAGCAGATGGTGAAATAGTTTATAACGAGAATTTCTGACACATTCGAGATGAGAATGGAAGGTAACCTCTCTTAATTTCTTGGTTTTCAACTTAAACAGTTATATTACGGTATTTTTCTTTTACAATCCAAATGTGCTAAGAATCTTGTTAAGAAATTAGTCTTAGAGAATTATACACATAAGAAAACACCATTAGGAAAAACTATGAAATTGTATAGAGATGATTGTTGTATTAGTGTTTATAACACCTTGTATCGAAGTCTATATGATATTGGTATTATTGTTTATAACACCTTGTATCTCTTGTACTTGTTGGCTAGCAGACCTGATATTATGTATAGCGTGTGTCTATGTGCTAGGTCCCAGTTAAATCCTAAAGAATCACATTTAAAAGATGTTAAATGAATCATTAGGTATGTAGCTGGTGCAAGTGATTTGGGTGTTTTGTAAGGTAAGGATACAAGTACTGAACTTGTGGGATGTACGGACTCGGATTGGGTTGAGGATGTTGTGGATAGAAAGAGTACCACTGGGGGTTGTTCTTTCTTGAGTAATAAATTTATCTCATGGTATAGTAAAAAGAAAAATCACATTTCTCTCTCTACAATTGAAGCCGAGTATATTGCAGCTAGAAGTGCTTGCACACAGTTGCTTTGGATGAACCAAATGATAGAGGATTATGGTCTATATAGTAGAATTTTGACTATTCTCTGTGATAGTTCCAGTGCCACCGATATCTCGAAAAATCCTGTCCAGCACTCACGAATCAAACACATTGACATAAGGTACCACTTTATTAGTGAGTTGATTAGCACATATTTATCCTTATTTTTATTAGTAGTTTATTTCGTTTTTCTATTTTTTTCTGGTATAAGTTGGATAGTTTAGGCTTAATTTCGTATTTTTATACTTCCAGCTTATTTTACCGTATTTTGATCGTAATTGATGAGAATAGGTGATTATTCGTTGTTTTTCACCTTACAGTTAAGTGACCGGAAGAGTTCAGCGTGTAAAAAGATGAAGTTTGATGTTCGAGAGTCGAGAACGAGCTTTCCGGTGAAAGACTAGCAGAGAGATCGAGAAAATGAAACGTTCAGCAAGTAGCGTCGGTCGACGCGAGAGTCAACGCTACGTCGACGCGACCCTGCCCACGACGGTCGACACTATGTCAACGCTACGCCGACTTAACTCTCTGTTGCGCTGATCCATGACCGCGTCAGTCGATGCCTCTGCTTAGTTGAAGCGAGTGCACCGGAAGAGTCAACTCCGAGCCCCTGTCCGCGTCGGTCGACGCGAAGTCGACGCCCGCTGCTGAAACGCATTTTTAGGTTTTCTTGGGCCCCAAGACATGCAATAACTATAAATACCCTTCATATTTCATATTTCCAGAGGACACACGCCATCTTAGGGTGTTTAGTCTTACAATAAACATATTTCCACATCTCATAAGAAGATTTCAAGATCTAGATCAAGGATCGAAGAACGACGCGTCCAAGGCTTCGATTTTACGTTCGTGATTCAATCTTCGTCCAAGATCAACGCTTTAACTCCGGAATAGCTGGAGAATTTTCTGCACCTTATATATCTAATAAGTTTTCTTATCCTTTTTATTGCTTTCTTAGTTTAATTCTTAGATCGTAAGCTTAGATAGTTAGATTCACTTTAAGTTCTTGAATTAATAGATGAACTTTGGTTTGTTGAACAATCAAATCAATTTACTTTCAGTTTTTAGTTAGTTTATGATTAAGTTTTGGATATTGAATTCATCAAGTTTATTTATGCGAAATTTTTTATGCTTTAATTCCCTTTTTGAGTTGCTTCATGATAGTTGCTTATATTCATTTTTCTTAGATTCCTTTACTTTATTCATGAGAATTGGTTAGGTTTTAAATAATAAATCATCGCTGCATTTTATTACTAGGTTAATTATTTCTTAGTTCTTAGGTTTAAGTAATTTGATTTAGGTTAATTATTGCTTTTAAATTCTAGTTGGTAATTTAAGTTAAAGTTAATTAGTTTAATTAGTTTGAATTTAATATTGCTTTACTCCCTAGTTTATAATTAAATCAAAACCATAAAAAACCCAATTAGTATGAATTATTTGTTTAATTTTGATTGAGAAAAACATCTAAGAGACCGAACAGTTGTCCTCGAGAAATCAACACGAGTCAACTTCCCACCCTACAAGCGCCCCCGTTCTCTTGCGAGCAAGATTGCGTGTTTAAAATTAAATATTTTTAAAAGGGGTGCACAAAATTCTGAGTCAAAAATTAGGTGCGTTGAGTTTTTGTTGAGTGCATGCAGGGGAGGCGATCTCTTAGACCCGAACTTGCGCCATTACTCGACAATATTCACCGCCCATAACAAGTCCTATCCCCATAAATCCATTTAATTCATCCATTGAAACTACCTTTTATCAAAACCAAGTTCCCAAAATAATGTTAGGAGCACAATCAATTCGAAACGGTGATTCCCCACCAAGATCACCTCCACGTCACATTCGAAACGAGTATGGTAGTGAACCAATCATTATGCAAGAACAACCACAACCTCGAGCTTATTGGGCTAATTATCAACAAAACATGGAGAATATGAGACGAGATGCGGGGAGGAACGAAGGAGTCAACTAACAGCATAACGAAGAACTTAATCGCCAACTTAACAATGTAGTCGATCATCAACCATGGCGAATATGAGGCAAAATGAAAAGAGAAACGACATTCTCAATCGTCAACACAACATCTAGAACGTGGTATTAAGAAATGATGATTTTCTTCAGCATAACGAGTATGCTAACAATCATAGACGAGTAGATACTTGGTTGGCAAATCAAAACCATGACTACGAACATGACAATTTTGAAAGGAGATACGAGTGTGAAAATAATTACGAAAGAAACACATATGAAACTCGCTACGAGAGAGATAATGACTGAGTTAGAGAACCGAGGGATCGAGCACCTAGACAGCGGATTTGGCGCGTCCGAAGGTTGTACCTTTTAGGTCAGCTATTGATCTTGGACCAACCGCAAGGGAAGTGAAGATTAAACTATATCAACTTAATTTACTCCCGACTTTCCACGGAAGTGCCCACGAAGACCCTTTGGCGTTTTTGAACTATTTTGTTGAAGAAGTTAGGAGATTTGTGGTTAATGGCCTTAACTAAGAAGAGGTGCAAATGAATTGTTTCCCTTATAGCATGAAGGACAAAGAAAAGTCATGGTTACTATCCCTATATCCTGGTTCGTTAACTGATTTGGAAATGATAAGCGAGAAGTTCTTAAATCAATACTATTAAGCACAAACAATTGGACATCTTCGGAGGCAAATTGCAATTTTTGAACAGTTGGAGGGAGAGCTATTTCATGAAATGTGGGAGAGTTACAAGACACTTTTGCAAGCTTGCCCCACCATAACTACTCCCCGGAGATGACTAACCAATTTTTCTTTGATGGATTGTTGAACCATGAAAAAAGGGAAGTTGAAACAGCGGCAGGAGGAGACTTCAGTGATTTAACGGCCCCTGAGGAAAGACGAGTGTTGGAGAAGCAAAGCAAAAAATTCTAGACAGACCAACTCTCGGCCTCGTAAATTAAAAGTTAATGAGGTATCCATTCCCGATCCTGATATAGATGATGGCAAATTAGTCAAATCAAAGTGTGAGGAAATATTTGATGAGAAATTAGCAGCTTGGAAAGTCAAGCGGACGAGCAAGGCCTCTTCAAGAAGATTGCTGCGACGTGTCACCAATGCGGATCCCCCAAACATTTAGTAGACATGTGTCCAAATAACATCGAACAGCAAGAAGATGTTAGCGCTATCCAGAATTTTTCATACCAACAACATTCAGGGCAGCAACCCACTAAGAGTTTCAATGCGCAACGTGATTCTACCATTTCTAAGTGGGTCCCAGGAAACCTAAATTATATGCCACCCGACCCGCAATACCCACCACCACATGCGCAAGCACCATTGCCACCACCTCAAAATAATTTCCATACGCAAGGGCAGGTGTCTACTACAGTTCAATCAACTGATCAACTATTAGTTTGGCAGCAGAACCAAGTGGCTGAAACTATTAAAAACCGGTATGGACTCGTGGACGTTTGAAATGAAATCACAGACATGAAAAGGGCTATTCTTGATAATACAGCTGGGCAAAGGAAACTAGAAACAATAATAGGTCAATTATCGGCCCACTTAGCTAAGCTCTCAAATGAGAAGGATAAACTTCCAAGCCAGGCAGAACAAGCATCGGCATTTCATGTCCTTCGCAGTGGAAAGAAGATCGACAACGGAATAGTTGACCATGATGAGAAAGTCGAAGTCGAGTACAAAACAACAACTCCTTGCAAGGAAGATGTTTTTAAACCAGTAGATCAGCTGCATAAATCCTCTGATAGATATGTTCCTGGATCCATTCAAGGGACGATTCCAGATCACGCCCTTGGCAAAGACGATGTTCTTAAACCATCACCGCTAAAGCAATTGACGACACCGATCAAGGATGTTGTTCCTTTCCCAAGCCATTTGCGTCCTGCTAAAGAGAACAAAAGACTCATAGAACTATAAAACCTTTTGAAAAATGTCAATATTAACTTGCCACTTTTGGAGTTAATCAAAACAATGCCCGCCTATGTCAAATTTTTCAAGGAACTTGCTTCAAAGGAGAGACTCTTGGCGACGAATTAGTATGTAACATTGCCAAAGGAAGTAAGCGCAGTTTTCAAGAAGCCATTACCACCTAAGAAACTCGATCTTGGAAGTTTCTACATTACTATTTCCTTGGCTAAGGGACAAACAGCAAAAGGGATGTTGGATCTTGGAGCAGGAATTATTCTAATGCCTTATTCACTTTATCGAGAATTTGATATTGGACCACTGAAGCCGACGACCATGTGACTTCACTTGGTCGATCGCTCAATTCGGCTACCGTTGGCGAAGTGCCGATTGCGATCACGGAGCATACCATTTTATTGGGGCTACCGTTTATGTCTACCACCAATAATTTGATTGATGTTTACAAAGGAAGAATGACAATGACCGTTTTGGGCGAATCAGTGATGTTTTCTCTGAAGGATATTCAAAACACTCCTACCCCTACCATGCAAGATGATTGTTCGTTCTTTGATCCCATTGCTTCATGCATCCACGAGATAAAAGGAGTCACGGTTTTGGACGAATTGGGAGATGGGGATGACGCCGGATTTCCGAAAAAGGTAGGGGATACACTAGAAGTAGACTTACGTGAGGATTTTGATGAGTTTGACAATGAGAAGCGTTCGAGTGGGGAGGATTTGATCGAGTTCCTAGGAATTGACATAAGTGATATTATTGAAGAATTTAAAGATTTAATGATAAATTGGATGTGAAGAATGAAGCACCTAAAATCTGGCCAAAGGTGGAGTTGAAGCCACCAACAAACCAGTTGAAGTACAATTCCCTCGACGACCCCAACAAAAATTTTAAACGTGTAAAGAACAAGGGCAAGGCATATAACAACGATTGGACAAGGAAGGAGAAGAAATTGAAGGAGGCTAACAACAATAAATTCAATGGCATGCAGTTCGAGATTGGTCAATTAGTGCTGTATAATCATAAAAGTAAGCTTGATCCGGAAGCCTATCTCAATTCAGCGTGGATTGGACCGTTTTGATACAAGAGATGGATGAATATGGAGTAGACACATTGTACAATGAGAACAAAAAGTCAACCTTTCAAGTCCACAAGCATAGAATTAAACGATATGACGATAAAGGGCTGCCGATACCACAAGTTTGGAATTAATCGCACAATATCGCGTCGAGAAAGCAACGTTAAAAGTTGCACTTCTCGGGAGGCAACCCGAGCTTTCTGTATCCTTTTGTAATTTATTTCAGTTGATTTCATGTTCTATTTTCATTTTTATCTTTTTAGAACAGATGGATGGACTCGAACGAGAAGAATTGATCAATCAAGCGAAGGAGAAATCGATGTCGAGATGGAAACCGCGTAGCCAGACGCACAACCAACGCAACATTTCTGCCTGCGTCGGTCGACGCAACGTTGATGCACCTATCGAGAAAAAGCTCTCTGTCGCGTCGGTCGACGCAGCGTCGACGCGAACCCTAACCCGGCCCAAAAGCATTTAAAAACATGGATTTTGACCCGCCGACCCGACCCATAACATTATGACCCGCGGCCACACTCACTTTTTCCTAATAAAACTGTCCCTTTTCCCCTTCTTCTTCACAATTCAACTTACAATTTCTTTCTTCTTCAAAATTCTTTCGTTCCCTTTTCAAATAGTTTCCTTCTTTCTTTATTTTCTTTCAAAAACAAGACCCAATTAGCCAACATTACCCAAAAATTCCACCTCCCACCTTGCTTTCAAACTAGTTTCTCCAAAACGGGCTAAGTGGGTTTGGAGCAATTTCCGGCAAAATGTTCGTTTCGAGCAACGGTTGTCGAGGTACTTTGCTAGAACTCATTGATATATATATATATATATATATATATATATATATATATATATATATATATATATATATATATATATATATATATATATATATATATATATATATATATATATATATATAATTGTTGCCTAGTTGTTTGGAAGGTTTTGGTTCAATAAGTTTTCAAGTTCTTAGTTAGTTGAACACGCACGCCAAGTGTTCGACAAAATTCCTCAAAGAACCAAAGGATTTTATTTTAAAGAATTTTCACTCCCTTTCAACTTAGTTTCGATTCATAATGTCTTGGGCTGGGAAAATCAAAGATATTTTGGGGAAATACGGAGCGCCATCTCCAATTTACGACAAAAATGAAGGAAAGTTTTTTGAAAACATTCAAGGATGGGAATTCTCATCCCATCGAGTTATTAACGTGGACGATATCGAGGAGCAAGTGTTAGAATATCAGATCATCATACCAATCTTTCCCATTACGTTGATAGACTCGGTTGCGGTTATTTTGCTCAGATGAACCTTCCCGGTTTTCGCGAACTAATGCTCGAGTTTTTCGCAACCTTAAAGATTCACAATGATGAGACATTCACTTGTAGGCTTGGTGGAAATGAAATCTATGTGGATGAGGATATTTCTTGTAATATTTTTGGTCTCCCGACCGAAGGGGACCACCCGATTGGCGTCTAAAAGTTTCGACTTAGCCTCATTTTGGGGGATGATAACCGGGGCAACACGAGAGATTGCAAGCGATTCCCATGCTCAAAAATTCAATATGATGCCCTCTACGTAACTTAGAAAATCTTAGCCCACATCGTCTTATGTAAAAACAAGGCCACATACGCGACCAAGCCCGAGTTATTCGTTCTTCAATGTATTATTAACGGTCGTCGACCCCGACTTTACCCATTGATTTTGAGCGGACTTTACAATGTTACAAAGGGTATGCCGGGCAATAGATCGCCCTTGCCCTCATTTGAACCTTACATTTTTGACCTGGCTCGTCACTTCGGGTTCGATCCGGCCGAACACGGATTTTGACCACTCGGAACATATCCACTTTCTTTGACCCGTGCCCCTCCACCCCGAGTGAGATCCACTACTGATGGAGGACCCTCATCTCGACCGAGTGACTAGGTTGGCGATGCGACGATGGAGCCGGCCCCATGTACCGATTCGGGACCGAGTCCCGATTGGGGCCAATTTTTCGAGGATAAATCGAGAATTTCAGTTGAAGATGTTCGACAAGTTCCAACTAATCGACGACAAGATAGACACGAATCATGAGCAAAACCTACGGAGCTTGAGGAAGATGCGAGCTCAAATTTCAAGACTCGAGGAGCAATTTGAGGCAGCGTTCCCCCAGCCCAGCATGGACGTCGATGAAGTTCCCGAGGATGATGGATCCCGCGAGTTCTGATATCTTTGTATCGTTATTTTTAATTTTAAAAAAATCCAAAAATATTGTTATTTTCTTTCCTTTGCTTTTGTTTGTTTTTTTTTTTCTCAGGACATTTCATATCACGTACGTTGAAGCGACGACCAATTGCACAAATCAACGAGTAGCGGCTCGACCTTCTACATTTTCAGGGAGGTTTCCTTTTTCTTCCTCTTTTGATTTTCGAATGTATTTGTGGCAATCAGGAGATTTCCGGGGTTTTTAGAGAGGGGGGTGGTCGAGTGTGAGTTATTGCTTAATTGTGTAATTTTTTTTCTGTAATAATTAAATACTTAAACGTGAATAACTGATATTTCTGCGTGATATTATGTTTGTGTGGCTTGCCTGTCGAAGTTAATTAAGTTTGATTTGATGTTCATGTCTTTTAAGCGTGTATAAGTGCATAAATTTTTCAAAATTATATTTATATATATTGGAAAATGGTACTTGGACGCAAATGATTGCGCTAAACCTTAAAAGCAGTGTCAATTCAAAACTTTTTGTGCAAAAAGCCTGTGAGTAGCTGTTTTGCATGTAATTGTTGTGTTTTTCTCGTGTTCTTAATTAGGGTTTTATATTATTTTTAGTGGTTCTTGAGTCGTTTAGCTTTGTTTTCTAGGTTATTTTTCTTATTTTAGGGTTTTTGTGTTCTTCTTTTGATTTTATGTTTAATTGGGTTAAATTGTTTAAATTGATTTAAGGTTGGTAAAATTCTTGGTTTTTATGTTGAAAAACTCTCATTTAATAGGTGGTTTAATGATTTGAATTTAAACTAAGGTATGGAGGCCAAAAATCAAGCCATCTCCTTGCCAAGGGCTTGCCAAAGTTGTGCCAAAAAAAGGAGCTCAAAAGAGGAAAACATTCTGAAATGATGGCCATCTCTTGGCCATCCGTTCACCATCTCCGTGCCAAACTGCACCGCCGACACTGGGTACGTTGCCCACACTGGGTTACCCAGTGTCCGCACCCAACCCGGCAGCTTCCGCCCAGGCCTGCCGACATCGTTCGGCAGGCAGCGCCCGCACACTGTCGAGAGCGCCCGGCAGGCAGCGCGCCATCCGCCCGCCATGTCTCGCAAGCCCGCGCGCCATCCTCTCTCCATCATCGCGCCAAGCACTCGCCATCCCATCGCCATCCGCGCGCCAACATGCCCAGCCAGCCCAGCGCCCATGCCCAGGCCCCAGCGCCCACGCCCAGGCCCCCAGCTGCCGGCCACCTGCGCCCAGCAGCGCCAAGGCTCGGGCCATGGCCGAGCCACTTCGAGCCATGGTCGAGCCAAGTCGAGCCAAAAAGTGCCAAAAGGCTAGCCAAGTGGCTAGGAAGCTACCTCCGGGTCAAACTTGGTCAAACCCGGGAATTTTAAGCCTTTTTAGCTAATTTGGCCCATTTAAACCCAATTAAACCTATTATAAACAGAACCTCACTTTCTTTTGTAAGGCACCTCTCATTTTCTCCCAACCCAAGCATGGGTTTGGGATTAAAAATCCTCTCTCTAGTTTTTAAGATCAATTTTCTCTCTTAGGTTTTAGATTAAATTTCAAGCTTTGATGTAATTTCTTTTCCTAGATTTAGATTTAATTTCAAGCACCACCTTGGGTTTGTAAGCCTAAGAAGAATCCAAATTTTCCTTTGGATTGTTACTTTGGTTGCAATTACATTCAAGCTTTGTTTCATTTCTTAATTCAAGTAAGTTTCCTTTCAATTTCATGTTTTATGCTTTATTTCCATGCTTTGTTCTTCATTCCATGCTTGTTCTTCATGTTATGATTTTTGCCTTAGCACCTTGAATTCTTATTAGATCTTAAGATTGGATATGGAATCTAGATGAGTGACACATCTAGATCATAGATCGAGTCTTAGATCGTCTTGATTTCAAGTTTTTCCTATGCTTATTTTGCAATTTTATTTTCATGCATAGTTTTAGATTAAATCCTAGATCTAGGTTTTGTTGCTTGTTATTTTCCTTAAAGTTTTGAACTTTCTCGTTAATTTCCATTGATCTTTCCATTCATGCTTTCAATTTATGTTAATTTGCAGGCAAATACTTGGGTGAGACCGGTCTCATACTATGAGACCACTTTTGACCATATCCATCTACCCATTTGACCCACCCACCCATCTGACCCGCCCACCCATCTCTTCCAAATCAGATTTTAAAGACCATTCATCGTATCAAAGCAAAGAAAAAAAATTCCCCTCCTTTCTGCTTTGCATCGTTCGTCTCTACATCCAGATTTCATTCCAAAGCAACAAAATCATCAAAATCTCCTACAACATTATCGAAATTCGAATTTCGTCTATACAAACCCTCATTTAGATTGAGGGTTAATAGCTGTGCCGATGGTTCAAATTTCACATCTTCTCCCCTCATTTATCATATAAACAAAAACGAGAAGGAAAAATTCGGTCTGCGATATATCTTTTTCCCAAATTTCTTTCTGTTTGTCAAAAACTCTTACCAATGGCGCCGCCTCCTGGACTGTACTCCGGCACCAGCACAGTCGCCCTGGTAAAATTTCCATTTTTAATCTCAGATCTATTATCTATCCGCTATTCACATAAATGATTATACTGTTTCCGCGTATCTCATTGAGTATTTATCTGAACTGGCAGGCGGCTAGGGCTTCTGCTTTCTCATTCAGACTTGTTTATGGGGCCGTCAAACTTAAGATTATCAAGGTATTTTCCTCCCCACCCCCACTTTTTTTTTCTCAAGGATTTGAATGCAAATATGATTATATATTAATTTAGATCYTTTTTGTTTGTGTTTATTCTCAAAGTAGGTTTTGTTTGTGRGACYGATGGTGGGAAGGTGTCGTGACWGGGTACGARGCATCCTCAAACAGTYGTAACCTTCAATCTCAATTTCAAAAGGAATTAATTCCATATCCAAATCCAATATTGTAATTAAAAATGAAAAACACCACGATTTTGCAGATACGAGCGAGTCTGTTGTTGCGGCTGCTCCTGGTGCAACGACTGACTTTGGAGGTGCTCCGATTGGTGCTGCTAAGGAAGAGGAAAAGAAAGAAGCATCTTCCGAAGAGCCTGGTGAAGATTTGGGTTTTCAATTAAATTGATTTTGTTTTGCAATTAAATTATTTTCCATATCTGACATCATAGATTGACTATATTTTGATCATGTTGGAGTGATAGCTTATATTGTTATTCAAGTAACAAGAATGAACTATTTTGTGTTTAATGACCTATCTTAGTGAGTCTAGTGAGAGAGACTGAACCTCAAGGCCGATGAAAATGAAGTTGATGGGTCATCCTGTCTGGAGCTGGAGGCTTGAGTCGAAGGTTTGGAGGTCAGGGTCGGAGTAGCACGCGGCTTCGTATGAGCTCATATTGGCGTCTGAAATGCTCATTGGCATGTGTTTCTATGTGTAGCTTTGTGGGGGTTGGGGTGGGCGCAGGGGCTAATGGTTGGTCGAATATGGGATAGGGTGATCGGAAGGGGGCCAATTCAAATTGGAGTTTGGTTTTGATTTGTGGTTCTCAAATTRGTAAGCTTTTATTAMCCCAAAGCTMCAGTGTTGCAGCGACAATGGTTGCTTACACATACATGTCAGAGTTATGAAAGAAGAAGTAATCTGATGTGATGAYGTTCTTACTTAGGGTTRYCRGCTGGGAGTACCGTCAGCTTCCTGTATTTGTATGTATCACCGCCCAACCTAACCCGATAAAGGTTTTCACCTCAACTACAAGGATAAGCAGGGTTATGTGGTCTACCATGTCCATGTCTGATGTGGTGGACAAAAGAGGCCCGACTTGAAGAAAAGGATGTGACTCGTTTACTGGTTCGAGGCTTGTTAGCACTAATATTCCTCAAGTTAGTTGGGCAGAAATGATTTCTTAGTTTTGAACCGGGCGATTTCCTCACTGGGATGGCTTGACGGTAATAATCCTTGACGTAAGGATCATTGATGTGAGTAGCCGCATGCTAGGTCCTATAAATATTCTTGATCTCATCTGCAGACATGTAACTTTCCCAGGCCTGCTATATTCAATCCCCTTGACAGAAATAAAGGCAGCAATAGGAGAGGTTGTCTTCTATTTAATGTTCAATTCTTTCTTTTAGCATAAATCTTTTGGCCATGTTTGTTCTAGTGTAGTGGTGTTAGTGCAGTTGTAGTGGTGTTATTTGATGGTTCTATTAGAAGTGAAATTTTATTTGATGGTTCTATTAGAAGTGCAATTTACGGATCTCGGTCCAATTGGTCGAAGTGTTTGTTGGCTCTGCTTTTATAAGTCTTTTAATGCACTGGTTTGTTTAAAAAAAAAAACACCTTGTGGCTGTGTTTGTGTGTGTTATCTATCTACTGGCCATGTTTTAATTGGGTTTGTGTTAGTAGAGTAGTATGAAGACAATCCACGAAGACAATCATATAATGTGGTTCATTGGGAAATTTGAATACCAAGTTTGCTTATTTTAATTTTCAATTTTATTTGAACCACATTGTTCTAAAAAAAGAGTGTGATACTGTTCATGTAAATGACCTTAGATATTGGTATAAACTATAAGACCTTGTGTATATTAAAAGTATTACAAGTTATTTATACATATTTTTACAATAAAGCATAGTTAAGTAACGTTTTTAACTAAAGTTATTTGAGTTTCACAAAACATTGTAAAAGTATCATAAAAGATTGCTAAAGTATCACAAAATATTGTTAAAATATCACAAGTTTTTATACCTAATTTTAATTAAAGTATAGTTAAGTAATATTTTTAAATCAAGTTGTTCAAGTATCACAAAATATTGTTAAAGTATTACAAAAGATTGTTAAAGTATCACAAATTTTTTATACATATTTTTACAATAAAACATAGTTAAGTAACATTTTTAACTCAAGTTATTTGAATATCACAAATCATTGTTAAAGTATCACAAAACATTATTAAAGTATCAAAAAAAATTGTTAAAATATAACAAATTTTTTATACCTATTTATGATTAAAGTATAGTTAAGTAATATTTTTAACTCAAGTTGTTAAGTATCACAAAATTTTATTAAAGTATTACAAGTTTTCTATACATATTCTTACAATAAAACATAGTTAAGTAACATTTTTAACTCAAGTTATTTGAGTATCACAGAACATTGTTAAAGTATCACAAAACATTGTTAAAGTATCACAAAAGATTATTAAAATACCACATGTTTTTTATACCTATAAAGTATAGTTAAGTAATATTTTAACTCAAGTTGTTTAAGTATCGCAATACATTGTTAAAGTATTACAAAAGATTGTTAAAGTATCACAAGTTTTTATACATATTTTTACAATAAAACATAGTTAAGTAACATTTTTAACTCAAGTTATTTGAGTATCACAAAACATTAATAAAGTATCACAAAACATTGTTAAAGTATTACAAAAGATTGTTAAAATATCACAAGTTTTTTATACCTATTTTTGATTAAAGTATAGTTAAGTAATATTTTTAAATCAAGTTGTTTAAGTATCAAAAAATATTATTAAAGTATTACAAGTTTTTTATACATATTCTTACAAAAATACATATTTAAGTAATATTTTTAACTCAAATTATTTGAGTATCACAGAACATTGTTAAAGTATCACAAAATATTGTTAAAGTATTACAAAAGATTATTAAAATACCACAATTTTTTTATACCTATTTTTAATTAAAGTATAGTTAAGTAATATTTTTAACTCAAGTTGTTCAAGTATCACAAAACATTGTTAAAGTATTGCAAAAAGATTGTTAAAGTATCACAAGTTTTTTATACATATTTTACAATAAAACATAGTTAAGTAACATTTTTAACTCAAGTTATTTGAGTATCACAAAACATTGTTAAAGTATCACAAAGATTGTTAAAGTATTGCAAAAGATTGTTAAAATATCACAAGTTTTTTATACCTATTTTTAATTAAAGTATAGTTAAGTAATATTTTTTAACTCAAGTTGTTTAAGTTTCACAAAATATTGTTAAAGTATCACAAGTTTTTTATACATATTTTTACAATAAGACATAGTTAAGTAACATTTTTAAATTCACCTAATATCCGTTGTTCATCGTATAGAAATTATGGGTTGTAAGATTATTCGTCTTATTGTTGAACATCACCCTGAAATTTTTTAAATTTTTTCGATTTTCTTTTACTATTTTTCCGGCCAATTTGAATAATTAAAGAAATTCACTAAATATCCCAGAAAAATTTCACCAAATATTCTTTTTACATCGTATTGCAATTTTGGGAAGTTCTATTATTCGTCTTATTATTGCGCATCATCTTGCAAATTTTTAGATTTTTTCAATTTTATTTACTATTTTTCCGGCCAATTTGAAAAATTAAAAAAATTCACCAAATAACCCAGAAAAATTGAAAAAATTCACCAATTATTCATTGTTCATCGTGTTTCAATTATAGGCTGTACGATTGTTTGTCTTATTGTTGCGTATCAATCTGAAAAGTTTCAGATTTTTTCAATTTTCTTTACTAATTTTCCGGTCAATTTGAAATTGAAAAAATTTACCAAATATCCCAGAAAATTAAAAAAAATCACCAAATATTCGTTGTTTATTATATTCAAATTCTGGGATGTATAGTTCTTCTTATTATTATTTAGCATCAATCTGCAAATTTTCAAATTTTTTCGATTTGTTTTATTATTTTTCCGGCCAATTTGAAAAAAATCACCAAATATTCCAGAAAAATTGAAATAATTCACTAAATATTCGTTGTTTAACGTATTTTAATTATGTGATATACAATTATTTTTCTTATTATTGTGCATCAACCTGCAAATTTCTAAAATATTTCGATTTTTTTTACTATTTTTCCGGCCAGTTTAAAAAATTGAAAAAATTCACCAAATATCACAGAAAAATTGAAAAAACTCACCAAATATTCGTTGTTCATTGTATTACAATTTTGGATTATAAAATTATTTGTCTTATTGTTGCGCATCAACCTACGAATTTTTAGATTTTTCTATTTTTTTTACTATTTTTTCGGCTAGTTTGAAAAATTGAAAAAATTAACCAAATATTCTAGAAAATCTGAAAAAATCACTAAATATCCATTTTTTATCGTATTGCAATTATGGGCTATATGAATTATTCGTCCTATTGTTGCGCATCAACTTGCAAATTTTTAAATTTTTTTGATTGTTTTTATTATTTTTCTTGCTAGTTAAAAAAATTGAAAAAACTCACCAAATATTCAAGAAAAATTAAAAAAAATCACCAAATATCAATTATTCATCGTATAGCAATTCTGGACTGTATGATTTTGTGCATCAACATGCAAATTTTCAGATTTTACCGATTTTTTTACTATTTTTTCTGTCAGTTTGAAAAATTGAAAAAATTTACCAAATATTCTCTGTTCATCGTATTGCAATTTTGGGTTGTATAATTGTTTGTCTTATTGTTTCACATCAATCTGAAAATTCTCAGATTTTTTCGTTTTTTTTTTTACTATTTTTCCGCCTAGTTTGAAAAATTGAAAAAATTCACCAAATATTCCTTAAAAATTGAAAAATTCACCAAATATTCGTTGTTTATCGTATTGCTATTTTAAGATGTACGATTGTTCGTCTTATTGTTGTGCATCAACCTATAAATTTCCAGTTTTTTTCGATTTTTTTTACTATTTTTCCGGCTAGTTTGAAAAATTAAAAAATTCACCAAATATTCGTTGTTCATAGTATTGAAATTCTGGGTTTTACGATTGTTCATCTTATTGTTGCGCATCAACCTGCAAATTTTCAGATTTTTTCTATTTTTTTTACTATTTTTCCGGTTAGTTTGAAAATTTGAAAAATTCACCAAATATTCGTTGTTCATCGTATTGCAATTCTGGGTTGTACAATTGTTCGTCTTATTGTTGCGCATCAACCTGCAAATTTTCAGATTTCTCTGATTTTTTTTTACTATTTTTCCGACAAATTTGAAAAATTGAAGGGGATTGGGTCCAGTTTTGAGTTGTTGGGTCTGGGTTTGGGTTGTTTCCTGGGTCTGGGTCACCTTACAAAACGGTAAAATGTGGTCTCATTCTATGAGATCGGTCTCACCCAAGACCTACTCTAATTTGCATTATTTAGAATTTTATACATAATTGTACCTTGTGCTTGCATGCTTGTACTTGGTGAAACATTGCATTTTCTTGCTTATTTTCATTATTACTTTGCATTTTCATATTGAGGCATCCGACGTGGCATTCTACCCACTTGTTATTTCGATTTTTAGGATAGTTTAGTTAGGTTAATTGTTTTATTTTCATTTTCCTTTACTTTTCCAAACTTGAAACACATTGATTCTCTTAATTGAATCGAAATCCGATTATACCAAGCCAACAGAACCTTTTATTTCTAAAACCACAAAAAAACTACACTTCAAAATGAACACAAAATCAATTAAAACCACGTTTTAATTCAAAACTCAAAACTTTCCGTGCAAAAAGCCTGTGAGTAGCCTTAGTGATTATCATCAATGCATGTGCTTGAATAAGTTTCAGTTTTGATATCTCTTTGAAAATGCTGTGTGTAGTTGACTTTGAAAATGACGTTAAGGCACAGAAAAAAACCCCTATTCCGGTCATATTCTTATATTTTTAGCCACTATAAAATCCGAATGAGCCTCTCATAGCCAAATAATCCATTTCCATTAGCCATGAGTGTTTTTGAGCCCCCTACTAACCCATTAAAAGCGTGGGGTAGGAGTTCGTCATTTTTTTTTTTGTTTTATTGGTTATTAAAGTTTTGAAAATTTTATTAGGGATTTATGAATTTTTGTAATTAAGGACCACCATCAAAAAAAAATATATATATAATAAAAAAAATATATCCCATAAAAATTATAATAAGGGGGAAATTTAAAAAAAAAAAGAAAAAGAAGGATGGTGAGTCTAGTTAAAGTATGTTAGTCATTGCCTACGCGCTAATGAAGGCTTACATTTTATTATTTAATTTCTTATGAAGCCTAATGTTTAAGAGGCAAAAGAGTTGTGTAGTACAAGAAGAAGCATGTTATAAGATTCAATTGTGTTTAAGTGGTTTGAGCTACAAGTCGGTTTTAGAGTTACGAGTTGAGAAATAGCCTATGTTTAAAGGCTACGTTATGAGTGTTTAGTGAGATTTTTATTTTGAATGAGGTGAAGAAAATTGCTTCGTGATTAGATTAGGTTGAGTGAGTTATTGATCACGTTAGATCGTGAGTTAGCCACACGACTTATATATTCCATACCGTCCAAAGAGCCTTACATTACAACCCAAAAAGATCTTTTCCGATTCTTAGTTTGATAGCACACTTAATTTGCGATTGAAAAGAAACTGATTTTCCGTTATTGTTTATTGTACTTGCATTTGAGTGAATTGAGCGTATACACGTCTATTCTAAAATTTTGTGCACCCCTTTTAAGAATTTAATTTAAAAACACGTAAGTTTGCTCGCAAGAGTATGAGGAACTTGTAGGGTGGTGAGTTTGACTCAAGTCGATTCTCTCAAGGACAATTGTTCGGTCTCTTAGATGTTTTTCTCAATTCACAAATAAACAAGTACAGTACATTGGGGTTGAAGATTTTGAATTGAACATTATGAACTAAGGCAATATTAAAGCTAAAACTAATTAAATTAATTATTTTAGACTAGATTAACAACTACGAATAATAATTTAAATATTCAAACTTAAGAACTAAGAAATAAACGCACGAATTTAAGATCATCAATATAAGAAACTACCATGATCAATTGTATTATAGGAATATAAAGACAGAGAATTAAGCATAAATCAAATCGCATAAATAAGCTTGATGAATCCAATATCCAAAATAAATCCAAGCATGAAATAAATTAAGAACTAATTATTTAATCTAGAATTAACTAAAAATTTAACTGAGAAATTAACTACGAATTTAACTAAGAGTTTAGGAAACTTATTGGAACTAGTAAAAGCGGTAAAAATCTCCAGTGAATCCGGAGTTGGGAACGAAATCTCGACTTGAAGGGATCTTGAGCGTAAAGATCTTGAATCTTCAATCTTGATTTTTGTCTACATCACGGAGTGTGTAAATGCGTTGTTTATGTGCTCTCTAACCCTAGGTAGTCATCTCTCCTTTTTTGGTAGTGGTCTCTCCTCTTTAAAAACTGAAATATGAAGGGTATTTATAGATATAGCATGTCTTGGGGCACAAGAAACCCTAAAAATGCATTTATGGGCAGCCATGTCGACGTCGTGTCGATCGACGCGTGCTGAAGCTCGGCGTCGATGCTTCCTGTGCACTCGCGTCGACTGGGCGGGGGCATCGACCGACTCTATCATGGATCGATGCGACAGCAAGTTGCGTCGGCTTGGTGTCGATAGACGAACTCTTGGATCGACACTTCAGAGAGTTGTGTCGTCTTGGCGTCGACTGAGTGTCGACTGTCGTGGGCAAGATCCGCGTCGACCAATGCGACTGAGAGTACGTCTCATTTTTCTCAAACTTTCTACTACTCGTTCACCGGAAAGCTCGTTCTCCACTTTTGAACATCGAACTTCATCTACTTACACGCTGAACTCTTCCGGTTACTTAGCTGTAAGGTGAAAAACAATGAATAATTACCTATTCTCATCATTTATGATCAAAATATGGTAAAATAAGCTGAAAATATAAAAATACGGAATTAGGATTAAGTCATCCGACTTATACCAAAAATAAATAGAAAAAAGAACTAAAATACTAATAATAATAAGGACAAATCTGCACTAATCAATGTCTTATGAAGCAATGCTTGAGTGCTTTTGAGTGAACACCCCATATATATTACCCTTTTGAGAGGATGCATAAATTTGATTTTGAAGCGACAATGTACTAAGGGTGGAGTGTTTGACGTTGTGTGACTTGTATCTGTATTTTCAAAATTATGTATGTAGCATAGCACGACTCATTGCTTGAGCTGATCTTCTTTCTTGTTATACTTTGAGTTTACGCCTGTTCGAGGACGAACAAACCAATTAAGCGTGGGGTAGTTGATTAGCACATATTTGTCCTTATTTTTATTAGTAGTTTAGTTCGTTTTTCTATTTGTTTCTGGTATAAGTTGGATAGTTTAAGTTTAGTTTCATATTTTTATACTTTCAGCTTATTTTATCGTATTTTGATTGTAATTGATGAGAATAGGTGATTATTCGTTGTTTTTCACCTTATAGCTAAGTAATCGGAAGAGTTCAGCGCGTAAAAAGATGATGTTTGATGTTCGAGAGTCGAGAACGAGCTTTCAGGTGAAAGAGTAGAAGAAAGATCGAGAAAATGAGACGTTCAGCAAGTAGCGTCGGTCGACGCGAGAGTCGACGCTACGTCGACGCGACCCTTCCCACGATGGTCGACACTATGTCGACGCTACACCGATGTAAATCTCTGTTACGTCGATCCATGACCACATCAGTCGATGCCTCTGCCAGTCGACGCGAGCGCACCGGAAGCGTCGACGCCGAGCCGCTGTCCGCGTCGGTCGACAGAAGTCGACGCTCGCTCCTGAAATGCGTTTTTAGGTTTTCTTGGTCCCCAAGACATACAATAACTATAAATACCCTTCATATTTAATATTTCCATAGGACACACGCCATCCTAGGGTATTTAGGCTTAGAAAAAAAAAGCCACATCTCATAACAAGATTTCAAGATCTAGATCAAGGATCGAAGAACGGCGAGTTCAAGGCTTCGATTTTACGTTCGTGATTCAATCTTCGTCCAATATTAACACTTTAACTCCGGAATAGCTGGAGAATTTTCTGCACCTAGTAGATCTAATAAGTTTTCTTGTCCTTTTTATTGCTTTCTTAGTTTACTTCTTAGATCATAAGCTTAGAGATTTAGATTTACTTTACGTTCTTGAATTGATTGATGAACTTTCGTTTGTTGAACAATCAAATCAATTTACTTTCAGTTTTTAGTTAGTTTATGATTGAGTTTTGGATATTGAATTCATCAAGTTTATTTATGCAAATTTGTTTACGCTTTAATTCTCGTTTTGAGTTGCTTCATGATAGTTGCTTATATTCATGTTTCTTAGATTCGTTTACTTTATTCATGAGAATTGGTAAGGTTTTAAATAATAAATCATCGCTGCGTTTTATTACTAGGTTAATTTTTTCTTAGATCTTAGGTTTAAGTAATTTGATTTAGGTTAAATATTGCTTTACTCCCTAGTTTATAATTAAACCAAAACCCTCAAAACCTCCCAATTTGTATGAATTATTTGTTTATTCGTGATTGAGAAAATCATCTAAGAGACCGAACATTTGTCCTCGAGAGATCGACATGAGTCAACTTCCCACCCTACAAGCGCTCTCGTTTTCTTGTGAGAAAGCTTGCGTGTTTAAAATTAAACATCTTTAAAAGAGGTGCACAAAAGTTTGAGTCAACTTGGTTGAGAGAAAGATAGTTAGTCTTGAGCACATAGGAACTGATAATAAGCTTGCTGACATCTTCACAAAGACATTATATATAGAGACCTTCTCTCGTTTGAGAAAAGATCTCGGAATATGCATTGTTTAAGTCAGTGTTAGTTTTTATTCTCTTTTTCATAAACTGTCATCAGTCGTGACATTAGTAGATTTTTGCATGCATTTTTATTCTCTTTTTCATACATATCCTGAATGCATTGGATCTAATTGAAGTGCAGGAAGAACATGTGTTGTAATAAAAAGTGATCTGCAAAAAGACTAACCTCTTTATCTTGGTGATTTTGAAACATTCCTGAAGAAACTGGTAAACTTCGAGGTCCAAAAACAAGGGGTGTTAATTTTACTTGCAATTGATAAAGATAAGTAAATTTCTTTATAAAAGTTATTGAAAAGATAATGAATATCTGGATAAAGTCCAGTATTTAATTTTCACCTCCTTAAGTGATTTTTCAATGTTAACCAACACTGAAATAAACATCAAAAAGTTTCAGAATAATAAACAGCAGTTTTAGAAAATAGATGTTGATAATGATGTTAACAACATAGAAACCAACATCAAGCAGAGTTTAAAAACGTGCAGTGGAATAAATATTAAAAATCAAACACAGCAGTTTAAAATCGGTTCACAAGTAAAAGATACTTGTAAACTTGGGTGTACAAACCCGAAAACTATATTACTTATCTTGTTCACGATCAATACAAAAGATTCAAAGTAATATATGAAAATTAAGGTATCAAAAACTATGATATTAAAATACTTGTCGCCTTGAAGGATGATGATCGTCTTTGTTGGTTACACAACTCCAAAGATCCCGTGATTAAAATCGTGGCTTCAAGTCTCATGGCAACGCTTGTGATGATCTTCTCCATTGGTTACGCAACTTCTAAGATCTCCTTGATTTGGATCATTGCCACAAGTCTTTTCCTTGCTCGTGTTCTTCTTTGCTTGCGTCGTCTTGCTCTTGCTACGTCCTTCTAAAAAAAACCGTGTGTCAAGATTATCGAAGGTGTCCTCTTGTCTTGGCTTTGTCTTGTCTTAAATAGAAGAGTCCTAGAGTCCTAAACTTGGCATACATTTTAAACCAGTCCTAAACCCAATCTAGGAAACTAAATAAAGTCTTAAACTCCTTTTAGAAAATAAATCTAGAGTCCTATTTCTAGTTCCCTAATATATTTTGTGCCCAAGAAAGGCAAACAACTAAATAAGGAATTATTCCCAAGAATAAAACCCACAGCAATCTCCCCCTTTTGCCTTTCTGGACAAAATACCAAAGACGCATGAAAATGATCAATAGGCTAAAAACTCCCACTGAATTAGAAGCTCACCTACATTAGAAATTCCCCCTAAATGAAGTAACCATTGTTTAAAACAAACAAAAACGAACCACATTCACAGCAGCGTCTTCACATTCTTCTCCCCCTTTTTGTTCTGAAAGCAAAAGGACTTCAACAAACGAGTCCCGAAGCGCTTGGTGCTGTGCAACCTGGTTATCAAACAAAGTAATCTGGGCTCGGACAAACGGAGCAGAAAAATGAACCATGTTGGTACTGATGTTGGGAATACAAGAACCAACACAAGACATGATATCAGGTCGAAGAGGCGCCTGCACTAGTGCAGAAACTGCATATCCAGAAGGGTAATTCTGCTTATCCAGAACGCCTTTCTGTACCTTCTGTAGTGACATAGTTCTGGATTGGCAGACAGTCCAGAACGCCTTTTTTTACCCTTCTGGATTGACAGACTTTTTAGAAGGGTAAAAAAAAACTGTTCTAGAAAAAAAAAATCTGTTCTAGAATGGTACCTTCCTATAC
>BMAC01001153.1:243589-284643 GCA_014905375.1 Phtheirospermum japonicum
AAGGAATTGGAGGGTGATGTAGTGTATGACAACCTGAAATACCATAATGGAACATTTAAATAAAAAATTATTACTGGAGTTATATACCAAGATACACAAAAAGAATAGGCATAATCACCAACTTCTTTATGATCATTCTCATAGTTTTGATCTTCAGCCCATGCATGGAAGTACTACCATTTGAAGTTAGATCACAATACCCAATCGAAGTATTTTCCGATGATTTCACCACAGAAGTTGGGTTTGACGACCTTAGCATGCCAAACATAATACACCGAAAAAGAAGGATATATGTGAAAATCAAAAGTTTAATGATAGTAATTGTAATAAAATCAACCTACACAAGTACAAAAGAAAGCGAAAAAAATCACATTTTTGTTATCTTCCTCTGGCCCTTCTTTCTCGTTGAAACATGCAATGAAGATTTACCATTAGATGGCGTATGGTTTGTCAACGCAGAATGCCTGAAATGGGAACATGATGACATACTTTTAATTTCTTTTATCTCCTGCCAATAAAAATAGGATAAAAGAAAAGAAATCCATCAGTAAGATGAAAAGAAAAAAGCAAAAGAAAAGGACAAAGAAGATGCTGACTTTCTCTTTTTTCTCCCTCGGCGACCCATTTTCTTCGGTGTGTTATGCACTTCACCATTTCCAGGCATGGCCAAGCCTAAAAATCTCTCCAAGGGCCTGATAGAGACAAAGCAAAAGATATTAATAGGAACCAAGAAGATAKATTCATAACCAGTTCATATCTACAGATTTTGTAATTTATAACAAAAAGAAAAAAAAAAGTGTTACATGTATATAGTTACTATTCAACTTCAGACAATGACATCCCAAAACTCAAGGAACTATGAGCTGAGTCCAGGKGAAAAGCTAGTGGAATATCAACTATCAAGTGCAATTCAAACATTTMCATTTTCAGGGTTCCAGATTCTGCCAGAACTCATCCAAAAGCTTTATTAGGTCCTGAATCTCACTTTACTATGATCTGTCTTTGGTTTATAGCACCTCGTTATCATTAATCAGKACACCCAGGCATCATCTATCTCAAAGAAGTGTGTAAAGGAAAGGAGAGAGACGGTTTTCTTTTCTTTTCATCCTTCTTTTTTTTTTTTTACATATTTCCATCATGCATCAAGTGTATATAAGGTTGTCTTCTCATTAAACAGTACAATGGAAAAAATAAGAACCAACGAGTAGGTTCCAGACAAAAAAATGTGGCAGTAATTACTGGTAAAATAATACATGCCTTGATTTTACACATTCTGCATCAAATTCTGAATTCAGAATAATCACACAAGAATCACGAAGTGGTTCCACCTTCGCAGCTGATGTTGCAAGAAATGACCCTAGAAACCAAAGAGCACCAAGCAGTCTTATAAAAGTGATTACAACAAACATAAAAATCATACACACACACACATACTCAGAACTAAACAAGAGAAGCTCACCCTCGCAATTTGAACGTATGACATATTCCTTCACAGGCATAGGCCCAATGATGTTTTGTATAATATCTTCTYACGTCTTTAAGGAAGATTTACGGCATTCTTTGACCACATCCAGGAGGCTTTTCCCATTCTCTAGGCATATATACTGCGATGCACGTCTATATGATTTGCAGGCGTGGATCTCAAATTGACAAGGCAGAACTATCTATACAGATCAAGAATATCATTGGCCTTGGAGTAAAGTGTTAGGTGAAAGACATACAGGGTGAAAGAGGAAACACAGACATAAACACAGAGATTTCAACGAACAAAACCTCAGTATTGAGTACGCAACCGAGTTCCCTTGCACAAACTGCAAGAACAGAGAATTKCAGCATCTTTTATTGTTCCCCGCAGTGGGAATCCCTAGAAGGGTTTTACAGTCAGTAGACTTTGAAAGAAAAAAAAATCATATGCAACACAGTGCRATTATTGTTTTACTAAACACAAGAAGCAGATGAAGATTATCGCTGGAACTATATAAAATTTAATCGATAATATCAGTCATCATTAGAGAAAAACACTCGATCTTAGTCCAACAAAATTTCAAGCAACAGCGGAAACATTTCAATATGAGACCCCGCTTCAATGAAGTCTGATGTATGAGATATTCTAAACTTGCCTTGTTCTTCACATGACAACTTGTGGGAATAGGCATACAATTGTCGATGCTATCCTTATCTTAAATTAACATTGCTAGTCATTTCCTCATAACCTAAAACCCACTTGCATTCACTATGWTTAGCCATCAAAKKATTTTATCGATATGAGTGTTCTATATCGATAAAAAATTAATTTTTAAACCACCTCTATATTAACACYGTGGTAGAAAGAGCATACTAGCCCAGATGACTTGTGCTGCATAGGATATTCAGTTCCTRYTCAATCCAAATTACTATCAGAGTAGGAGAATGTTTTTAAAGCACACTAGAAAAGTGTAAAATGACTTTTTATAATTTTTAAATAAAACACTACAAGAATTGTTTCCAATAGTTTATTTAAGAAAACACAAAGGAGTAGCTTGTTTGTGATACTTAATTATGAGATGCACCAAACAATTCAAGTTCAATGTCAATGTCAATGTCAATATCAATAATATTATGAATTCCTTATTCATAAAAATGGTGATGGAGARGATGATAAGAGTGACGMCCATTAAAAARAAACTAATAAAGAGAAGAAGACCAATAATAACAAAAATATATGTAGTTAGAACCACGACAATAATAACAACAATCTAATAAAGGAAAAGGAAAACAGACACAATAAAAAAAGATATCAAGTGATAATTAAATMGCTATTCCAAATATCACAAAAAATAAAAAATAAAATCAGAAAAGGAAAAGGAAAAAAAAAACATACCCCCGAATGGTTCACCAGAGAATCTTGGAGGGGGCGCGGAAGTGAATGGGACCATGAGAAGGCTTGTGGTTCATCCTCTTGCGAAGGAAACACAGGTACATCATTTTCTGGKGCACGAGGCCACCGAAGAGGCAGATTTCCTCGCAGCAAACAACAACAACTCTCTYTCCARCGGCAAKAGCGAACAGATCCACCGGGCATAAAAAATTAAAAAACCACAAATAGGCAAGAAATAGAGCGTGTGTTGATTCCTCTTAAGTTTTATAGCCATACCATCCTTCTAAACAAAAACCCTAGGCACACATAATTCTGTCAATACAAAAACAGAGAGCGAGAAAGAGAGATTACCTTTGAGAATCCATTCGTGAGAAGAAGAGAAGCCCAGAAGAATTTAAACTTAGTCCATTGGTGCGCGGTTTGACTTTGATCGTTATGGACTAGTACCAAGATTGGAAGTAATGGCAATGGCGGGTGAGAATTAGGGTTTGAGCGGTCTATTACAAAAAAATGAAAAATGGAAAAAAAGAAAAAAAAAGAGGAAGCCTCCAACTGACGCTGATTCGTGCACCGGGGAAGAAATAATGAACAGAGAAATAGATAATTCAAAATTAGGCAAGAAGGCAAACAAATTGCTGAGGAATTAGGAATCGATTAAACCCTTACCGTAATTGATGGCCTTGGAACGCGAAGGAGAAGATGACAAAAATAATTTGGCTCCCTCCTCGTTTCATTTCTGTGGGCGACTCTCGACAGCACCGACGGAAAAAAAAGGGGGAAATGAATGGACGGGCCAAAAAGTTGGGGAAAAAACTAAACCTGGATCGAAAAATTAGAGAAGAAAAAGTGCTCGACAGACGGGCAAAAAAGCTGGTGAAAAAAACAAAAGAAGATCGAGAAATTAGAGAAGAAAAAGGGGTAGGAGGTAAGATAAGGGTATAGATTTTATTTTTATTTTTATTTTTATTAATTTAATATTTTAATTGGAAAAGACTTTCAAGAACGGTATTTTAATTACCGTTCTGTATCGATGGACTTTCAAGAACGGTTTTAAAAATACCGTTCTGGAAAGTAGAAATATGGGCGGCAAAAAAAATTCATTTACGCGGTATTAAATTGGACAAGACTTTTGAGAACGGTCTTATAAAAACCGTTCTGGATTGACGTAAATTCCAGAARGTTATTCAAATAACGTTCTGGAATGTACACTTTCCAGAACGGTTTMAGTACCYTTCTCGAATGTARACTTTTCAGAAGGTTATTTGAATACCGTTRTGGATCGAAAAGACATTCTAGAACGGAATTTTTAAAAARGTTCTGGATTGACGTACATTCCAGAACGGTATTTTAATACAGTTCTGGATTGTACGTCAATCAAGAATGGTTTTAAAAATACCGTTCTAGAATGCACACATTCCAGAACGTTATCCGAATACCGTTCTGGATCGACACATAATCCAGAACGGTTTTTCCCTAACCGTTCTCGAATGTCTACTTTCCAGAACGTTATTTGAATAACGTTCTGGAAAATCATCTATCCAGAACGGAATTTTCAAATACCGTTCTAAAAAGTCTAATCCAGAACTGTATTTTAAATACCCTTCTGGATGCACCAAGATGTTCTGTTCTAGAATGCAGTTTCTGCACTAGTGCTGGGTGCCTAAAGAAGGCAATCAGATTCTGCCTCATAAAAACATCAACGGGGATTTGGCGCTCATCAATCATGCCTCGATTTTGAATCCCAAGAACAGCTTATCGGCTTCATTCGTCAAGAACCTCTTGGAGATTGGTTCCATGTCTTCAATCTCAACGGCTTGAGACGGAGCCTCATCAGAGCTAGCAGAGTGGTCGGAGGTAGTTGTTGACATCGGTGCACTGGAAGATGGAACATTGTCAGAATCAGAGCTTAGAGAGGAGGCAGGATTGTCTGCAGGGGATGTTTGTTTCAGTGTCACAACACCAGAACCAACGTGGGCTGACACTGCAGCTTTGGACTTCTTCTTTTATCTCTTTGGGTGGAATTTTCTTATTAGCTAGACGCACAGCCTATTTTCGGAGCTTTGCTGGGTGATGGTGAATTCAATATTTTGCAAGAGATTGAAAATAACTACAAAAAAAAGATCGAGTGTCGTAGGCAGTAAAATTTGGAGAAAGAAAAAGTAAAAACCTTAACTTTGTCAATATAGAAAAGTCTTGAGACACACGATCTCTATGCTTAAATAGCCCACTATCTCTTATTTGGAGAATAAAAATCACAAATCCCAACTACAAATTAAAACCGACATAGAGCTAGATTTTTATAAACCATCACCATAGTTGAACAAAGCCTTTGCAAAGAAATTTTTTACTCACCAAATCAATATCTTTATTACCTTTCCAACCGTCCGATTACAACTCCACTGAAACACGCAGTTAGAAAGATTCAAAACAAGATTAAGAGAATTCAAGATAGACATGAACACAAACAACAGAACGCACAGCAAGAAGGCATCTTTCAAAGTATGAATGTCCTATTGGATGCCTAAAATTCATGACCTAAAAAGGTTAGAATTATTCACATTATGGTTTTAGTTACTCGATCGGTGTTGCTTTTTATTACTGACAATATTATAACCAACATTGCCTCAGGCAAAGTCAATGGAAACTTGCCCCTTAACCCAAGTTAATGACTACGTCAAAATCGCTCAAGAAGGTGAAATTTAAAGATTGGATCAATTTGTATCCAGATTTTCATCATCTTTTTAGAGATTTGAAGAGAATTAGTTTATCTTCAGCAATTGCTGTTAACACCTCTTGTTCTTGGACCTGGGAGAAAGCCAGTTTTTGCGGGAAAGTTCAACAATTACCAAATTGAAGAGGTTAGTCTTTTTGTCATCACTTTTATTGCAACACTAGACCTTATCAAACTTTTAACCAGACTCAATGCATTTGGATTATGTATGAAAAGAAAAATAAAAATGCATGCAAGATTATACAGATGTTGTGACTGATGTTGATATGGTGTGTCACAACATCACAAACCAACATTGGCTCAGACAATGCACATACCAAGATCTCTTCTGAAACGAGAGAAGGTCTCGAAATCTAATGCCTTTGTGAAGATGTCAGCAAGCTGATTGTCTGTTCCTATATGCTCAAGGCTAACTATCTTCCTCTCAACCAAGTCTCAAATAAAGTGGTAACTTATGTCAATGTGTTTGATTCGAGAATGTTGGACTGGATTCTCGAGATATCAATGGCACTAGAATTATCACAGAGCACAGTCAATGTTCTTCTATGTAGACCGTAGTCCTCTATCATTTGGTTCATCCACAATAACTGTGTACAAGCACTTCCAGCTGCAATATACTCGGCTTTAAGAGCATCCTCTACTCGCTTAGGCTTTTTTTTGGAAAGAGACAAAAATTCTTGAGTTTTAGAACAATTAGTAAACAAGCAAACAAATCTTACCATCTCTTTGAAATTTATTTGTCGCTTTCTTGTAGTTCTTTCATTGAGATCTCCAATGATTTGGCTCATAGGATAATTCTTATAAATTCTTCAGGGAATATTCTCTGATGTAAGTCATTGGGTTCAGCTAGATTTTCCACACTTGGATCAGAATTTGATTCTGCGGCGGCTTGAGTTGATGTTGGTTCTGATGTTGTGTTCCTAGAACCAACATTGGTACCAACATCACTCAATTCCCTGGTTTCAGCACCTGCATCTCTGTTTTCAATACATGCACTTTCATCTACAGGAAGTGTGACATTATCTTGAGGATTTTTATCATAAACCAGATCATTATCCTCGGTAGGTTTAACTGCACTTGACAAATCATCGAACTTGACATTGACTGACTCAAACATGCTACGAGTTCTAAGATTAAACAATCTATATGCATGATTATTTTGAGAGTATCCCATGAAAACACATTTATCACTCTTTGAGTCAAGTTTTGCAAGACGATTTCTTCCATTTAACACATAACAAATGCACCCAAAAATATGAAAATAACTCAAATGTGGCGTTTTTTCCATCAATAATTCATAGGGAGTAACACAAGACCCTGGTCAAAAATACACCCTATTAATTATATGGCATGCAGTGTTCATTGCTTCTGCCCAACGCAACCCCATTTGAAATAAGCATAGTCCTAGTCATTTCTATGAGAGATCTATTTTTGCGTTCGACTACCCTATTTTGTTGGGAGGTGATTGGTGAAGAAAACTCATGAATTATACCAACTTTGGAACAAATTTTGAAAAGGATGCATTCTCAAACTCTTTTCCCTGATCAGACCTAATCCTACCAATATTTAAACCAAATTGCACACACAACCTTTTTGCAAGTTTTTTAAATGTTTCGAAAGCCTCAATTTTTTCTTTTAAAAATCCTACCCAAGTAAAATGAGAAATATCATCTACTATCACATGAACATACCTTTTACCACCAAGGCTCTCAACTTCAAGTGTTCCCAAAAGGTCCATATGAGGAGTTCGAAACAATATGAGGTAGTGAGGCTTTGTACTATTGGATGTGGCACCCTGACCTGCTTTCCTTTCTGGCACGCCTCGCAAACAGGAAAAATTTTAGTGTTGAGCTTAGGTAGTCCGATCACTGTATCCTTTTTGACTAATATCTCCATCATCTTATAATTGACATGTCCGAGCTTTTGATGCCACACCTCGGCATCACTCAATTGAGACAGCTTGCTGAACACATCACCATTGATTTGGTAGCAATTATCTGAGGTCCTCTGACCAATGAGAATACATGCATTGCCTTCATCATAAACTTCGCATCTTTCATGAGTGAACTTGAAATTGAAACCACCATCGCACAGTTGGCTAATACTTATCAAGTTCGCCGTTAAATCTTTAACCAGCAACACGTTCTCAAGCTTTGCAATAACTGGTACATGAAGGGTTCATTGGCCAATTGCACCTCCACCATACTTAATCTTTCCTCCTTGAAACTTGAAAATATTCGAGAGGAGATCTTCCGAGCCGGTCATGTGCTTAAAGCATCCACTGTCTAAGTACCAGGCTCCAGGGACGTGGGATTTCAGGGAGGTACAGATCATGTTTCACTTGATATCATTTTTTTTTACCCAAACCTTTTTGAACCTGGTGTTGGTTTTGGTGTTGGTTTTCAGGAAACCAACATTGGATTCAGCAGTCAACTTCGACCTTTTAAAATGATTTTGCTTGCCAACAAGCTTCCAGCAGTATGGTCGTATGTGACCTAGTTCACCATAGTGATGACACACGTATTGTCTTCTTCTCCTCTTGTGGCATTTGGTCGAATTCACCTTTTGACTTGAAATTGGCTTTTGAACATGCTTGTATCCGATCCCGTGTTTCGAAGAATCTGGGATACTCGATTCCATAATTTCATCCAGCTTGGTCTTGCCCTTGTTGAGGTTTGTGAGGGTTTCTTGGACCTTCTTCAATTTGGTCTTTACTCGTTCTAGATCATCATCCTTTTTGGTGAGGGATGATTCCAATCGGACAATTATATTAAGTTGATCATCCTTCTCCTTAGTCAATTTGTCCATCTCGATTCTAAGATCCTTGACTTTGAGTACTTGTTTTCCCCAACTAGCATATAATTGTTCATACTCAATGCTCAGCTTCTCAAACTCGTCAAGAGATTCATCAACCTCATCGTCATCTTCAATATACTCTGTAGCAATCAAGCTCTTATTCCTCATAGTATCCATAGTACCTAGACAAATAAGAATCGGTACTTAAAAGGTTGAGTAACCCGCTCTAGATGCCAATTGTAGAATTGAAGGTCTATGGTTGTGAAAATAAGTATCAGTAGACGATGTTGTTTTCAATGTTAACCAACACTGAAATCAACATCAAACAGTTTCAGAATAATAAAAAGTAGTTTTAGAAAATAGATGTTGAGAATGATGTTAACAACATCGAAACCGACATCACACAGAGTTTAAAAACGTGCTGCGGAATAAATATTAAAAATCGAACACATTAATTTAAAATTGGTTCACAAATAAAAGATACTTGTGAACTTGGGTGTACAAACCCAAAAACTATATTACTTATCTTGTTCACGATCAATACAAAAGATTCAAAGTAATATATGAAAACTACGGTATCAAAAACTATGATACTAAAATACTTGTCGCCTTGAAGGATGATGATCTTCTTTATTGGTTACGCAACTCCAAAGATCCCGTGATTAAAATCGTGGCTTCAAGTATCGTGGAAAAGCTTGTGATGATCTTCTCCGTTGGTTACGCAACTTCAAAGATGTCCTTGATTTGGATCATTGCCACAAGTCTTTTACTTGCTCGTGTTCTTCTTTTCTTGCTTGCGTCGTCTTGCTCTTGCTGTGTCCTTCTCAAAAAAAAACCGTGTGTCAAGATTATCGAAGGTGTCCTCTTTTCTTGGATTTGTCTTGTCTTAAATAGAAGAGTCCTAGAGTCTTAAACTTGATAGACAAGTTAAACCAATCCTAAACACAATCTAAGAAACTAAATAAAGTATTGAACTCCTTTTAGGAAACAAATCTAGAGTCACCTAAATTATTTGTTGTTTTTTTAGTTTTTAGGTCATGATTTTTATGCATCAACTAGGACATTTATACTTTGTGAGGAAGACATTTCTCTTTGTGTTTTGTTGCTTGTGCTTGTGTCTTTCCCTTAATTCTCTTGATCTTGTTAGCTAACCAAGTGTTTCAGTGATGTTAAGATCGGTGGATTGGACCAGTATTAAGGGGTTAATTTGAGGAGTGAATAAATGCTTTGCAAAGGAAATATTCAACTACGGTGATGTTTCTTAGAAATGTAGCTCTATCTCGGTTTTATATGTAATTGAGATTTTTGTGATTTTAATTCCAAACGGGAGCTTGTTGTCACGACCCGTGACTTGTGACTCGGCAGGACGAGTCATCTGCGCGCCAAGCAGCGTGATATCACTCGGGGCATGTCACGGTAGGCATCGCACGGGACTCTTCAACTCGCTAGGATACGCCAAGCAGGTGCGCACGTATCCGAAAAAAGGAAGAGGCATGGACCGACCAGCACGACCATACCAAGCAACCGATCGGGCACGGCGGACAGGTTCGCTTATGGGCCAAAGTGTATGGTCTTAGATCGAGTAGCTTGAGGAAGGGGAAAGCCAACCCTAACCCTAGCACCATAGTGTTACTATAAATAGGTTACTCTCATATTGTAATTGTTATCAATGAGTTTCTTCGGAGCAATAATACACAATTATTCTCCTCACTCTTGTTCAAGCTCTTTCCCTCGTTTTTGTATGTAGTCCGATGGCCGCAAATCGAAGGCTGGCCGAGGGGACGTCGACTGACTTCTCGGCCGACGCGGCCCTCTCGGCGCCGCATGGGCAATATCCGCTTTCGCACACCATGGATGTGCATGAGCCCGTGACATTGTGGTTTAATTAGACTTGAAATCGTGTTCCTTATTTGGAGAGGAGTGAAGAGATTCTTTTGTTAAGGAAAGAAATATTTAGGGTATCCAAATATGTAGTGGGGGGTTAATTATTCTGTTTATTTCTTTTATTTGCATGTTTCCTTCCTCTATAATGGTCGTCTTTTTTACCTAAATTAAAAGGTTAGGGATTGTATTTTTTTCTATCTCTCGATTTCACAGCTAACGATAAAAAATCCTTCAACAGCATACTATTTTTTCTCTCGATTTTACTAGTCTATGTGATTTCTTCCAAATTACTTGTAGAATGTCAAACTCTTTGTCTCCTAGCAAAATTTCAAAGCTTCTTCTCTGTCCGAGATACACTGCCATGGACATCCGTGCAGAGATTGGAGGTGTTGTTTCACCAATCCCATCACCAATTGCTAATCCTACTGAAAGTCCTTCACCATCCACTGAACAAGACTTGGTTCCTGTTGCCATTGCTGCTGACGCTACTCCGGCTGCCCAGCTTGCCCTAAATTTGTCGTTTATTCCCAACATCTTTGGTCCGGTCCGCAACACATCTCTGAGGAAGTCACGGCGACTTCAAAATATTTCTCCTAGAACTATTCTTGCGGCCATTCTGAATACTCAAGTGCTATCAGAGCTAGTCACCCGACTAGTTCTGGTGCAATCCTCACGGCGGCGTTGTTCGGACGGTTCTATGAGGAGCAACCGTTTGAGATCGTTCGGGAGGTTTGTAAGGTGAATCAAGGACCCTTTGCGGTAGATTCTGATCGGAGGGACGTTCTGTGTGACATAAACATGTTGCGTCGTAGGGGTACTTATGCCAACGGTACCCCCTCACTTGGAGGGATTCAACTTGGTAGGCAGATCCGCGTCCAGTGGACTAGAGGCGTCCGAGTCAATTGCGCCAAGGTGCTAGGACAAATCCGTCAAGGTAGGCATATCTGTGTCTGGTGGAGCAGGGGTGATCATGCCAATTATGCCCCGGTGTTAGGCCAGATCAGCCTGATCTGTGACCTAGACATGCTGAGATCAAAAGCGGTGGAGCCACAGAGGAACCACGCACAGGCGAAGATGGAGAGAGGTGGGCCGACCCATCTCACGGCTAGATTCAAGACGTGCGGACCAGCGTAGGCACATGTCCGAAGTGGGTCTACGGGGGCAGGGTATACTTATATCCTATTGCGAGTCAGTGACTCGTGTTCAGGCGTGATCCAGGCCTACGACGAGGAGGCGGTGCGGATAGACAGCCTGATTGGTAACTTCGACCTTAGTGGGTCCTTGACAACGAAGGGCTGTGCGGATCCAACATGCAAGCCTGGTCTAGGGCTGATATCTCATGCAGGGTCGAAGGCTTGTGAAGGATCACCAACATCCTTGCACAAGACGGGGCAACCACTTGGTGGGGTTGTTAGAAGCAACAACACCCACTCGTTGTGAGTTGACCCGGCAGTTCTAATCGTGTGCTCGTGGATCGAGATCGCATTATGGAAACTGGAGTGGTCAATTCACGATTGGGAGTTTATAAGGTCATGTCAAACCCTACGGCCAAGGATTGGGAAGGGAGATTAGTAGGCGCATGGAGCACGCAGCGTCGATCGACGCACGACAAGATTCGAGGTCGGACCGACCAACCTGATTCGAATATGAGCGAAGGGAATGGTGGGGCAGTGGATCACTGCCAAGGAGGAGTTGTTGGGATAGCTCGTATCTGTTTGTGTGTTTCAATCGCCCACACCGACATTGATGGCCTTGGTGAAGGCGTAGCTCGGGCAACAACACCCAAAAGAGCAGGATGGTACGACTTGGTCACCATTGACTGGGAACTCTTCCGTGGAGAACCGAGCAATAAGACAAGCTAGTAGACCGACAAGGCAAAGCAACTTGGGTGAAGTCGACACCATGCGAGGGATACGTCGAATCCCTTCACTAGCCAGCCATCCGGTTGACTCTAGAAAGGATTCAGCGGCGTCATCAGGCTTTTCGATTGAGCCAACAACATACTTGAGAAAGAGCGGTACAAGGGTGGTCTCGGAGTGACAGCAAGGAGTGATCAACCATGTTGGCAAACCAAAGACGCACCACGGCGAGGCAGCCATACTGGGCCGACTTGTAGGGACAGGCGATTGTCCTAATACCCAAACGGACTCAAGGTGACATGATAGCCAAGGAGGCATCCGTAGCACCATCTGTGCGTGCATGGGACAATCGAGGCTTTCATTCAGGACAAGAATCGAGGATTACTCATTAGGGATGGCTAACCAAATAAACAGGGCTTATCAGGCAGGAGATGAGCCGGGCATGTCCGCAATGGAGGATTCAGTGAGAAGGTCCATCAAGACGGAGATGCGGGTACGTGTCGAACAAGTACCGGGCCTGGTGGGGGGGGGGGGGGGGGTGAGCCCATGGCTTAGAGCAACTAGAGGGACAACGATTGGGATCGAGGCGCAAAACGTCGTCTTGATTTGGTCTATCCCAATTCTAGTGCAGGTAGGCACAGTGCCTGGGTATCTGCAGGATATTGCAGGTACGTTGGGGACGGAACCAACATGTGGACCGAGCGGAGCGAAGGACAGGGCGGTATTAAGACCGAGAGATCCTTTGGTGGTCCAAGACGTAACGAGGCTGAGCAGAATGATGGACTGAACGATAGCAAGACCGGTGGTGCCATCAGCGGATAAGGTGAAGGAAGGGCGATGACCAAGTGCCAGGAAGGTGGGCCGACATCAAGGTCGGGTTCCGAGCACGAGGGGGCCACTTCGCCTAGAACAGAGACCGAGGAAGAGCTCGGGCAACACCTGTCATGTGTGCCAGGGGGTGTCGAGCAGGCAATCCTTAGGGACAGCATCTCCGGGAGGCGAGATGACAGGCAAGACTCTCGAGGCCGGTCAATACCATGAGGAGCTTGGAGGACGGCTTACTTTCCAGGTCGAGCTGAAGTAGCTCATCCAGGAGGGATCGGGCGGGACGTAGGCGGACGTGTGCAGATCACATCTAGCGCGGTGGACAGTAGGGGAAGCAGAAGACCCTTCCACTGAGCGAGCCATAAGGCATCGCTGGCTTGTGAGAACCTGTCGCACAAGGCTATTGGAAGTGGCCGACTAAACCAAGGGGCAACGAGGTCGTGGACGGTAAGGGACGTTATGACAACACTCGAGCCAACTAGGACAGGGAGCCATGACTGGGACTGGACACCTCACCATGCGTGTCCCGTATCCAGTGCTCTACGAGTTGGGTAGGGGAGAATGTCACGACCCGTGACTTGTGACTCGGCGGGACGAGTCATCTGCGCGCCAAGCGGAACGATATCACTTGGCGCGGGGCACAGAGCGGGAGATAGGTGGCATTGAAGCTTCTCGGCCTAGGTTGCCGAGACTTGTGGCACGCGTGATCTGCAGAGGTGCACGACGCCTATAGCAAGGCATGACGCCGAAGCTATGTGGACCGAATGGCGATGGGACACGGGACAAGGGGGCAGGATGAGCGCGGCCGACGGGCAGGTGCGCACGCTCGAGACCAAGACGTGGCACACGGCGAGGCCTCGAGTTATGATCGGGCAGGAGAAGCGAGCGTGGCACGGTAGGCATCGCACGGGACTCTCCAACTCGCTAGGATACGCCGAGCAGGTGCACACGTATCCAAAACAAGGAAGAGGCATGGACCGACCAGAACGGCCATAACAAATAACCGAGCGGACACGACGGATAGGTTTGTGCGCAGCCCAGCAACCAGGCGCATGGGCCGACAGGAAGGCCCATGCAAAGCGACTTTATCGGGGCGGACTGGGCCTTCCCGGCTTCTTAGATCTAGAGTTTAGCTGGAGTCCTTCTTGGAAAGAAAAGATCTCCATGTATGATACGTTTCCTTGTGCGGGACGTATCTCTGTTAGGTAGGTTACCTTTACGGACGGGTTTCCCATACGTGTTTTTGGGCCAGACGTATTTGGTCATGTATAGCGTCTAGATTATGGTTCCCAGTCGAGCGACGCTTATGGGCCAAAGTGTATGGGCTTAGATCGAGTAGCTTGAGGAAGGGGAAAGCCAACCCTAACCTTAGAACCATAGTGTTAGTATAAATAGGTTACTCTCCTATTGTTATTATTATTAACGAGTTTCTTCAGAGCAATAATACACAATTATTCTCCTCACTCTTGTTCAAGCTCTTTCCCTCATTTTTGTATGTAGTCCGATGGCCGCAAATCGAAGGCTGTCCGAGGGAACGTCGACTGACTTCTCGACCGACGCGGCCCTCTCGGCGCCGCACGGGCAACTTTCACTTCCGCGCGCCATCGAGGTGCGCGAGCCCGTGATATTGTGGTTTAATTAGACTTGAAATCTTATTCCTTATTTGGAGAGGAGTGGAGAGATTTTTTTGTTAAGGAAAGAAATATTTAGGGTATCCAAATATGTAGTGGGGGGTTAATTATTCTATTTATTTCCTTTATATGCCTGTTTCCTTCCTGTATAACGGTCATCTTTTTTACCCAAATTAAAAGGCTAGGGATTGTATTTTTTTTCTATCTCTTGATTTCACTGCCAACGATACAAAAGCCTCCAACAGCATACTATTTTGTTTCACGGTTTTACTAGTCTATGTGATTTCTTCCAAATTACTTGCAGAATGTCGAACTCTTTGTCTCCTAGCAAAGTTTCAAAGATTCCTCTCTGTCCGGTGAATATGCCGAGATACACTGCCATGAGCATCCGTGCAGAGATTGGAGGTGTTGTTTCACCAATCCCATCACCAATTTCTACTCCTACTGAAAGTCCTTCACCATCCACTGCACAAGACTTGGTTCCTATTGCCATTGCTACTGACACTAGTCCGGCTGACCAGCTTGCCCCAAATTTGCCGTTTATTGCCAACATCTTTGGTCCGGTCCGCAACACGTCTTTGAGGAAGTCACGGCGACTTCAAAATATTCCTCCTGGAACTATTCTGGCGGCCATTCCGAATACTCAAGATGGTGAACGCCGTCATGTGCCCCTTGAGAACATAAATTTGGTGGAGGAAGTCAGAGCTATGACGGACTCCGACGATGGAGAATATGTGCCACTAGAAAATGTATTCGCTGATTCGAAATTACCGTACCTACTTTTGTAAATATGTTTGTAAAATTTTCAAGTTCGCTCTCAAGAGTACGAGTTCGCTTGTAGGTTGGTAAGTTTAAACTGAGTCGATTCTCAAGGAACAAACAATCAAAATCTTGGATGTTTGTTTAATCATAATGTCACACACGAACAAGTATAATTGTGGGGTTTTATTTGTTTTATATTTTATATAAATTCTAAAATATTGTAAAGGTAAATACACTCTTTTCGTCCCCTTTTCGATGTCTACCTGAGGACCTCTGTCAATGTTTTAGAATGTGGATGTTCGCCTTTTGTAACAAGTAGACCCAAGGATAAAAGTTCCTTGAAGACCCAACTACTGAGCCCATGCATGACCACCTTCTTAGACTGAGTCAACGATCCTATTTACTGTACGCCTATCTTTTATCTAGGAACATGAGATTTGGATTTCACATTGAAAACTTTCACTTCTGAGAAATATTCCATCTGGATTTTTGACGGCAATGACTAAGTATAGTCCCATTCTTCAACATTCGGAATGGCACTCTTGACCCGACCCTCTTTCTTATCTGGCTGGTACTTTTGCTACAATAGAGGTTTTCTAAGACTCTTCTATATTCAATATATTATAGGTTTCAATCCTTCACACTTATGCCTGGTTGGCACATTATTTGATCATTAGTAGTTAATTGGATCGAACTTAGAATTACTGAGAGAGAAGAGATAAGGTCTTCTTCTAAGTCAGAGTTCGAACAAGTGCTTACACCGAAGCCCTTGCCAACAAGTGACGAACAACAAATAAAGATAGAGTCCCTAGAAAACTTCATGAAGTTGAGATTCGCTTTAGCTAGATCTTATAGACGGGAAGACATACCAACATGCGAGAAGTCTTATGTTGTCCTAGTATCTCAAGCTTCAGAAGTAAAAGCAATTTATTAAATCTAATTAACTTGAACTAATAATCTTAAACTGTTTAACCAACTAGAATTTAAAAGGCTTAATTAACTAAAAGCTATGAACTAGGGTTTTGGAAATTAAAGAGCAATTAAAGATTTAATAACCAAACTATTACTAAGATTATCAAACATAAATGAAAGAAAATAAATTGAAAGATGAAATATTACGAACTATATTATCAGATAAATCCAAAGTATCAAGCATCAAAAGTTCAAGATCCGAAAATAAAGAACAAATTATCTAAAAGCTAAAAGTAACTGAGAACTAATCTAGAAAGTAATTAAAAAGTTTTAGAGTACTTATTAGATCTACAAAAAGCAGTAAATCTCTAGCTATTCCGGAGAAAAGAAGTGGATCTCGTTCGAAGAATAAATCACAAACAAAAGAAAGGAGCTTAGAACTCGTGATCTTGGATCTTTAATCTCGATCTTGTATCTACGTAATGGACAAAGGAAATGGGCTTTCTATGCGTCTTGGGATCTTAAAATGTGTAAAAACGTTACCCTCACTAGTGCAGAAACTGCATTCTAGAACAGAACATCCTGGTACATCTAGAAGGGTATTTAAAATACTGTTCTTAATTAAACTTTCCAGAACAGTTTTTGAAATTACCGTTCTGGATTGACAATTTTCCAGAACGGTATTCAAATACCGTTCTGGAATGTATATATTCCAGAACGGTTATTAAAAAACCGTTCTGGATTATGAGTCAGTCCAGAATGGTATTTAAATAACGTTCTGGAAAGTGTACAATCCAGAACGGTATTTTAATACCGTTCTGGAAAGTGTGTATTCCAGAACGTTATTTAAAATACCGTTCTGGATTGGAAGCCAATCAAGAACGGTATTTATAAAACCGTTCTCAAATGTCTTGGTCAATTTAATGCCGCGTAAATAAAAATTTTTTGCCGCCCATATTTTTACTTTCCAAAACGGTGTATTTAAAACCCTTCTAGATGTATTCGCCGATACAGAACGGTAAAAAAATACCCTTCTCGAAAGTTTACGATACAGAACGGTATTTGAAATACCGTTCTCTAAATATTGCCGAAACAGAACGGTATTATAATTACCGTTCTGGAATGTTATTCAATCCAGAAGGGTATTAAAAAACCATTCTTGAATACCGTTAACTAAATATTGCCGAAACAGAACGGTATTATAATTATCATTCTGTATTGTTATTCAATCTAGAAGGGTATTAAAAAACCGTTCTTGAATGTCTTTTTAAAAAAAAAAAATCCAGAACGGTATTTTTAATAATACCGATCTGAATTTTATTTACCAATTTGAAATATTTTACAATTTCAGCAAGCAAACTCTTGACCAAAACACCAAATGAAATGAAATATTTATGTAAATCAATTTTAGGGCTTCTTTGGTTCTTCCCCAGAATATGAGGAGTGGAGCATTCAGGATATCCATGGCCTTTGCAGCAGCGGCGCCTCTTCTTGCGCATGTCTGATTTTGGCCGGCGTGAACTTTGGGCGGAGGTTGGAGGATTCCGGTGAATCGACTGGCGGAGATGGGCTGGCTGAAGACGGATTTCTACAGCCATGGTGCCTTCTTCGCATCTGAGAAAAGTCGTTCATCGCATTGGGCCGGTGACTCCTCATCGCAACGACATCTGGGGTCCTCTTCTTCTTCTTCTCGACACAAAATTGGTACTCCGCCGGAGAGGAAAGCGACGCGGCGGCCATCAGGTTTCAGGCCATTCGCTCGCTGTATTTCTGCCCTCCACCTTCGTGTCTCCTTTTTAGTTTGAGGAAGGCGACCGGTCTGGGAGGGTTCTGCGCAGAGGTTGAGAGCATCGACAGAGCCGATCGGCAATGGCTGCGGAGGCCGTGAGGTGCTGGGCGGCGGTGATGTTGATTTTTTGGAGGGGGTATTTTGGTACAACTTTTAGGGTTTTGAGGTTTGTTTTGTAAAACCCGATTGCAATTTTTTGAAAAATTAGAAAAATCTTTTTGTATCTGTTATTCTGTTTCACCATGTAACTTTACTCTTAATTTGGGGTTTTTGGTAGGGATAATTTGAAGCTATCTTCGTGTGGAGGCGACCGACAAGTTTTCTACTGGGATGTGGTGAGTGGCTGTGTCATTTGGAAATTTCGTGGCCATGATAACTAACCCTAACTTTTTTTTTTTGTGCTGCTAGTTTGTTTTTCTTACACAATTTTATAATGCAGGAAACGTAAGGTTCGAGAGATTGAAGAAGTAAACCGACCAGCTGGGGTGGACAAGTGGAAGAACAAGTCAAGGAAACATGGAAAGGCAGGAAAAAAGAGTAGGCTGCAAAAATAGGTATACGGCTCGATTAGCCATTTTTCGCGGTGCTTTTAGTATGAATGTGATGTTAAGAGAGCTTATTTTGTTTAATTTTTAGTCTCCGGTGTCTTACTCGGTTTGGAGACTTGGAGTCGTTTGAACATTAACATGTAATGGTAAGACGAACTTTAATTTGGATAAAGATTTTTGTGAAATATTTCTGTTGTGCTTTTAGTAAATATCACAATATATGAACTGAGATTGGTGAAGCTGGATTTGAAATCCATGATACTGGTTTATCAGTACTGAGATATATATTTCATAATTTCTTCATGATAATATTGCTCCGAGAACTAAATAATTTATGATTTGTATGTTGTATTTGAGGGAAGCAAGATTTTTTTTTTTATATAAAAATGGAGTTGCTGTTGTTAATTAAACGAGTACAGTTAAAAATAAGAAGTGAAGGCTTATTTAGGAATAAAAATAGCTAAATAAGGGTACAAATGACTTTTGAACACAAGTCATTTTAGTCCAAAAAGGTGGGTGTATAAAGCAAAGGGGTACGTACATGTATTTTACCCCCACCTATGTATACTTACGTTTCTATGCCAATAGAGCTTTGAACTGGAATTATGACTCTAAATACTCATCTTTTTTAATTGACCTTCCTAGTTCAAATTAATAAAGTATAATACGATTGTCCCCGTGGCTTTAGCCTTTGGTAGTATATTTATATAATGCTGCTGCTTTTTTTTTTTATATTTGAATCCTCGTTTTTTTTAATTATTACTTTTGTCAGTATATTTATATAATGCTGCTGCTTTTTTTTTTTTTTAGGTTCAAAGAGTGGATGATGATACTGGATTAGGTTTTACTAACCAAATTAATGCTTTGGAACTGAAGTATCAACAGGTAAGTAACATAATAAATTCGATAAATTGATTTTCCTCTATGAAGTAACATAATAAATCAATTCTTGTTGTTGTTYTAGTTCCTTCTTATATAAAAGCCTGGATTTTTTATTATTATTAATATATATATATATATATAATGAATAGGATTTAAAGATTTTTTTTTCTTTTAATGTTTAAATTATATTTCAATAAGGAGAAGCTTCGGGCCGGTTTAAATTCAGCCATTGTTAGGGAAAAGCCCAACGTTAAATGGAACGATGCAGCCGGATTGGAGAGTGCGAAGCAGGCGCTGCAGGAGGTTGTGATTCTTCCTATGAAGTTCCCACAGTTCTTTAGTGGTATATTTATTTATTTATTTATGATTTACATCATGGGTGATATATAGCCATGTGAAAGAAATATTTTTTTTGGATCGTGAGATTAGAAATCTTGTGAAGTTGATGAGTGTCAAGTAGTCTATATTATTGATTTTGATATGAACTTAATAAGATGTTTTAGCTAAATTCTAATAGTTTTCCATTAGGGCCATTGCGAACGCTTGCTTCTACATTTTATATATGTAAGACTTTATTTGGATTATGCTTAAATAAGCTATTWGCTATATCTTTTTTCTATTGAATTAATTTRARAAATAAAAAATAAAATAAATGAATTTTATTTTCTTGACTGGCCGAATATTGGAGTTTCCCAACTTCATTTATTTGTGTGTAAACTTCCTTTTTACTTACCATTCACCTTTTTTATGTCTGTAGCCTCTAATTTCTGGAGCTGCACTCGGACTGAGGGACAGCTATGCTAAAGGGGCAACACATTATCTATAGTGTGCTTCAATGTAAATCAATACTTTTGTTGATTAGATATATTATTATCCATTATGTTTTGCTTCTGCGGCTAACTGTTTACAATTATAATGGGGGCCCGTGCTATCGATGCCTATTTCCAACTCCACCACCTACAACAGCATGTCTGAGATGCTCTAACAGTGGAGTTCTTGGAGTAGGTATATAGAGCATGTATCACTTTTACTGATGGTTTAATAATCATTTCAAAAATATAAATTATATATGTGGTGAATAAACGTCTCTTGCCCAACTTCCAATTTTTGCTAAAATAAGGTGTARTGTGGTTTATGTTACAAAAGCAATGTTGTTCAAATTTAATAGGTTGTTAACCTCTTGCATGCTAGAGGAGCCACAACTGAAAAATATGAAATTTGTTCAAAGGCTAATTAYGGTAGTTTTGAGCAGATTGAAGTTGGCTCCATTTCGTCTTTGTGTTTTCATTTATGCATTTGAACTACAGTTCCCAGCATTATTGGGTGTCTCCAAGACCTAGAAGCTATTAAAGTTGCAGCTGAAGTTGGGGAACCACTCTCAGGAAGAARMCTTCTGTTGGATGCACTTTCTGCTAGATTACGTGTTGTAAGATTATTATGTCTTATTCCTGTTTTATTGGTTCATGTGATATCGTTATGCATTATAAACCACCAAAGCATTTTGATAAGAAACAGGTTAGTTGTCTCTTCAGAATATATCATACAATATAGAAACTTGATTTTTAATTTTTCACTGATTAAGAATGATGTATTGTTTACTTACATTTGAAAATAAGAATGGTGATACAGAGTGATGAGGAGCGCATATGTATTACAAACAATGGTTTAATTCTTTTTTGATTTATACACCAGTAAATATCTTTGATTGTCCTGAATTTGTTTCACATTTTGTAGGTCAAAATCAGAGGGAGGTCATTACAGTGTGAAGCCTGTAGAGAATTGCAATGTTGACGGAACATCAATTTCGTGATTTTGACTATGAAGAATTCACACAATCTCCACTATCCACGGTGCCCATCCTCTTCGTTAATTCTCTTGTTCAGTTTGTAGATTACATATGCAGCAAAGTATATTTTTTGAATTAGAAACTAGATTCACTAGAGATACTCCCACCCTGCTATATGTTTGAGTTTTAGCTATCAACGGATATCATCTTGCCCTCTATGTGGACCTAGAAAGGGCGATCAATTCTTATGAGAAAGTTACACTTATAGTCCCACAGAATCGAGGTCGTTGCAGAAGCAGTCCCATAAATGCAATTTTGGTCCTATTTTTAAAGCATTAAAGGCCCCATAAGAACTCTATTATGCAATTATAGTCCCAGTCTGTTAAAAAAACTAATTGAGCCGTCAGAGCATGTGAACATGCTATGTCTTATGGCTGATAGCCTCATAGACGTCAAACCCATTTTTTTCCCAATTAAAAAAAAAAAAAGAACCTGGTTTCCTATCTTTCATAATTTCTGAAAACTGATTCACTGATTTAAATGCTCTAGAACACACTCTTAGTGCGAACATTAATTGAAAAAAAAAAAAAAAAAAAGATTTCCAGGTGGAACCATGACTGGGGCCTGCTCATGTAGTGCAATTTCGAATCCCAGAAGATATCTTAACATGTCTTATTGATTGTTTTGTTCTACTTTTCTGATGGTTTTTGTAGGTTCAACTGGGGCTAAGAATAATGAGCAATTTTCATGCCCAAAATATTCATATGAAGAGTCTAGCTCTGTTGATAGATACTCTATGTTTGTGAAATTATGCAAATCTGGATTGGATCGGCTTGGTATCCATGATTTCCAGGATATTGACTTCTAGAAGTACGATTCGGTCTACGTTTTCACTTTTGAAAACATGAGGAATCTCAAGTTCAAGGAGTTCCTAGACCGGCTCAAGTCCTCAAGCAGGTTGGAGATATAATCATACCATTTAGATTAGAATTATTGAGCTTGCCGAGTGTTTATTATTTATTTATTTTTAGTGTTAATTACAAGTTTCATAAACCATGTATTATAGAGGACCAACAACTTAGATGATGTAAAATCAATAATTATTTATTTAATAAATATTACGATTTCAATGAGGATTTGGTGTTATTGTATTTTATTTTTTATGTTTTACATTTGATGAAAACGTATTTTCAACAATTCAGAATGTTCTAAAACGCAAAATTTTACTGTTCTGGAAAGTATTTTCCAGATCGGTTTTTCAAAAATACGTTTTGGTAAGTTATACTTTTCCAGAACGGTATTTCAAAATAACGATCTGGTAAGTCATACTGAAGGGTATTTTCAAATACCCTTCAGGAAGTATAACTTACCGTTCTGGAAAGTGGCGGATCAACATGGAATGGTACCAGTCTAGATCAAAAATTGTCTTTTCTAGAACGCCTTTTTTTTTACCCTTCTAGAAAGTCTGCCAATCCAGAAGGGTAAAAAAAGGCGTTCTGGAAAGTCTGCCAATCCAGAACTATGTCACTACAGAATGTACAGAAAGGCGTTCTGGATAGGCAAAATTACCCTTCTGGATATGCAGTTTCTGCACTAGTGCCTAGATGAATTATAGAAGGGTATAAATAGGATTCCAAAACTTGGAGCACAAGTCTCCTTAGAAATTCTCAGTCTGGGCCCGTTAGTGGTAGCTTAGCGATAAGGGCTACCGCTAATGCTACCATTAACATGTTGCTGGGACTTCCAGAACGTCCTTAATGGTGGCGCTAACGGTAAGGGCTACCGTTAAGCTGTCCGTTAACATGTTTTTGCAGCCTCCTAATGGTTGAGCTAACGGTAAGGCAACCATTAATCTCACCGTTAAGCAATTCTGTGAATTCTCTATTATCCTTTAGCAGTTGTGATAGCGATAGTATAATTGCTAGAGTGTAGCGGTAGCTTAGCGGTACAAGCTACCGCTAACCCTACCGTTAAGTGGGTAAATTTGCTACTTCTTCGCTGAATCGCTGTTTTCATCTCTCGGTTCTTACAACGGTTTAAAAACCTCATCTATTTAGTGCTGAGCTCCTTCGGTCACTTAGTTGTATGGGGAAAAATAGAAAATAATCACCCAGTTGCATCAATTATGATTAAAACACGGTAACATAAGCTGGAGATATGAAAACAAAAAAATATACTTAATCTATCAAATAATAACAAAACTAACTAAAACACTAACCAAATATGTACAAAAATCAAGACAAATTCGTGCGAATCAACTACCCCAGGCTTTATTGGTTAGTTCATCCTCGAACAAACGATAATTCCAAAGATTAACAAGTATGAAAATAAATTCAAGCAAAGATTCGAGTCGTGCTACATAGATAATTTTTAAAATATAGATATTTGCAACGCACACTCAAACGATAGACCCTTATTACATTGTCGCTCCCAAAAACAAAATCATGCATCCTCACAAAGGAAATATATATGTGTACGCTAGCACTCAAGAATTTTTTTATGGGGACATGTATACACTCAAATCATCAAAATACATGTACAATAAACAAGAACTGAAAATCAAAAACATCTCCTTCACATAAGTGTATGTAACTAACAAAGAACCAAAAAAGGTCTTTTGGGGTTGTAATGTAGGCTCTTTGGACGAGTACGGAATATATAAGTCATGTGGCTAACTCACGATCTAACGTGATCAATAACTCACCAACTATTCTAATCACGAATCAAAGTGCTTCACCTCATTCAAACGAAACCTCACTTAACTCTCATAACGTAGCCTTTATACTTAGGCTATTTCTCAACTCGAAACCCAAAACCGACTTCTGAACAAACCACTTAAACAATTTAGAAGCTTATGAAAATGCTTCTTCTTTCAAACTCAACTCTTGCATCTTAAACATTAGGCGTCATAAGAAAATCAAAATACTCAGCACAAGCCTTTATAATCATAGACAACAACTCGACAAGATTCACCATCCTTATTATTCTTTCTTTTTTTATTTTCATTTTTTTTAAGGATGGTGGTCCTTAACACTTATTACAATCTTTTCATAAATACCTTATCAAGATTCCAAAACACAAATAACCAAAAAAAATAATTAACTCTTACCCCACGCTATTAATGACTTAAGAGTTAACTCAAAAACACTCATGGCTTTAGGAATTAGATTATTTGTCTATGAGGGGCTCATTCGGAATTTATAGTGGATGATATATATGGATATGGCCGGAATAAGGGTAATTTATGTGCCTATTATCATATTCAAAGCCAGTTACACACTGCAATTTCAAAGAGATCTCAAAACAGAACCTACTCAAGTACATGCAAAGATGATAAACACTCAGTCTACTCACAAGCTTTTGTATGAAAAGATTTTGAACTGACGCTGCTTTTAAAGTTTTTTTTTAAATCATTTTCATCCAAGTACCATTTTACAATATAAATAAAAAATTTGTAAAAGTCATGCACTTATACACGCTCAAAGACAAGAACATCAATCACGTTTAATTAACCTTACTGTCGATTCCTAACGGTGAGACTAGCGGTCGAGTTACCATTAAGGCCACCGTTAACTTGGTCGGGGAGCTCTCTGTCCTCCTTAACGGTCAGAATAATGTTTAGGTAACCGCTAAGTCCACCGCTAACTCTTCCTGGATCTTTCTGTCACCCCTTAACGGTTGTACTAGTGGTAGTAAGACCGCTAGGGGTTAGCAGTACCGGTAGCGGTAAGAATTACCGCTAACCTCACCATTAAGTGGTAAAAATCACTACTTCTTCGCCGAATAGCTCAAACTCCATCCATTAAGTGCTGAGCTCCTCCGGTTACTTAGCTATATGGGAAAAAATAGAGAATAATCACCCATTTGCATCAATAACGATCAAAATGTGGTAAAATAAGTTGGAGATATGAAAATATGAAAATAAGCTTAATCTATCCAACTTATACCACAATTACAATAAAAACTAACTAAAATACTAATAAAAATAAGGACAAATTTGATGGGGCAATAGATCGGTCAAACCTGATTTGGGGTAGATCTGATCTGAAGATCTGGAGTAACGAGAATAAAAAAGGACACAACAAGACCAGCTTGGCCTGAGCGAAGGTCTGGCTAGGCCTCTTGGGAAAACAGGACACCAGGAAAAGATGAGCGCAGCTTTGGATCTCTCCTGAGCTGATGAAAGTGCTTTACCAGGAAAGGCTTGACTGGAGTCAAGCCCGGTATGGACACTGAGGTAACACCGAGGAAAGAGAAAAGGAAGACCTGGAAAACCACCGGCGGTCCTTTCAAACTTGTGTTTGTGGTGCAGATCAGTGGAGCTCGTGGGTTTCCAGTGTATTCCTGGTGCTGGTCATCTTTTGGGCTGAAAAAATTGGCGCCGTCTGTGGGAAATATCTGGGCTAAGACGTGAGCTCCTTTTTTCATGGCTTCAGATGGATTACGACGAAACTTAGTGGGAGGACTCGGCGGAACTCCCAGCTCCGCCGCGCCGTGGGGTATGCCACGGTTGGCTGAGCCGTCAACAGTGAGGCCAGGAGAGGCCGAAACATCAGCCGCAGCCAGGACATGCACCGCGCCACCCTCCTCAGGCGAGCCACTGTCTGTGGTTGAGGGGCTGTTGAATGACGCTTTGCTCAGACAGTTGTCTGAGTTAATCGGCAAAGTTGTGGAAGCAGCCGTGTAGAAAAAATTCGCTGCGATGTCAACTCCACCGTCCGGAGTGCAACCAGATCGGGTGGTCCCATTAATGGAAAGTGAGCCGCTGCGCAATCAGGTGCCAGAGCGAACTCCGCTCCAGAATAAGGACGAGCACTATTCCACCTCCGACAGCGAAACATCTAGCTAGGTTAATCCAGCCTTGATGGAACAGATGCAAAGTTTGCAGAAAGACGTGAGATATTTTAAGAAGAAGATGGCGAGCGGTGGGGTGGTTCCGGCAAGAAGGGGCACACCGTTTACTGAAGAAGTGATGCACAACGATGTTCCGACCTCCTACAGGTCGTTGAGGTTTGAATACAATGGAACTACGGATCCCTAGGATCACCTGAGCCGATTCGAGACTGCAGCAGCTCTGCATAAATTCTCGGATGCGGTTATGTGTAGAGTTTTTCTAATGACTTTCACTAAAACAGCCCAGCTCTGGTTTAGCCAGTTACCGCCGAAGTCTATTAGCAACTTCGACAAATTCAGCTCGGCCTTCCTGCACCAGTTCACGAGCTGCAAGAAATACCAAAAAATGCCGCTCGAGCTTTTCAGCTTGAAGCAGAAAGAGAATGAGAGTCTACGCGCCTACATCAATAGGTTCACAACGGCTAAGTTGGAAGTGCCTTCCGCGTCAGAGAAGCTATTGATGAACGCTCTGGCGCAGGGTCTGAGGAGAGGGGAATTTTTCCAATCGCTAGTATTGAAACCAGCCCTGAAATTTTGGGAGCTCTTGTAGAGAACCGAGAAGTATATTCACTTGGAGGAAGCATTGAAACTCAAGGAGGAAGGAGAGAAGAAGAGAGAAAGGTATGACAGAGATGATAGGGTTACGGTAAAGAAGCCCAGGCCAGATCTGACTACAGGCAGACCTCGGTTCGACAGGTATACTCCTTTGGCAACCCCTCAGGGAGAGATACTGCAGGCAATAGAGCGACATCCAGAGCTAAAGTGGCCCAAGACCTATTCATAGAAGCCGAGGAAGGAAAGGTCATATCAGTTTTTTCGTTTCCATAATGAGTACGGGCACAATACTGACGAATGTACGCATCTGAAGGACAAACTGGAAAGAATGGTCCAGACAGGGCACTTAAAAGAATATGTCCGCATGAGAAGAGAAGAGGCCAGATCTTTAAATAAGAGTTATGACCGGTCTCAGCAAGGCAAGGGAGATCAAGGTAGGGTGCGAACTGGAGGGAGAAGACCTGACCAAGCTCAGGTCATCCACGGAGAAATACAAATGATCACAGGAGGAGAGCTGGATGAGCATTCTAAGAGAACCCAGCATAATTATGTTTGAGCTGCCAAGGACCTGGTCAGGACTTCTCGAGAGGTTGGACAATTGGCGTCTGAACCAAATATCTGCTTTGGTTCAGAGGATTGTGATGGCATCTTGGCTCCGCACATGGACGCTTTAGTCATAACAGCCACTATAGCCAATTATAATATGCGGAAAATTTTTGTGGATACAGGGAGCTCCGCTGACATTCTGTTCTTTGATTGCTTTAAAAAGCTGAAGTTGGACGTCGAGCTTGAGGAGGTGACTACCTCCCTTGTAGGGTTTGCAGGGGGTGCCCTTAAGCCATTAGGAGCGGTTAGGCTCCTTGCGACTTTAGGAGAAGAGCCATATCGCGTAACCAGGATGGGGCATTTCTTGGTGGTAGATGCGCCGTCCTCCTACAATGTCATGCTTGGCCGACCTTCCCTAATTCAGTTCCAAGCTGTAATCTCAATTTTTCACATGAAGATGAAATTCCCCACTGAGGATGGAACTGGCGAGGTGAGAGGATATCAATATGCGTCACGTCAAACGTATGTTGAGTGTGTTCGGCAGAATAGTGAGGAGGAGAGGTTGAGTAAAAGGGCTCGGGTAGAGCAGCCACGGCAAGATCTGGCGAGAAGAGAGGAGGGGCTGATGCTGGTGGAGGTTGTCCCAGGCGATGAGAGTCGAGTTCTCCGTGTGGGAGCGATGCTTAGCCCGGAGGTCTTCACAGACCTGGTGACGCTGTTGAGAGAAAGCACGGATATTTTCGCTCGGTCTCCCCAAGACCTAGTGGGGATCGACCCAGAGGTCACTGAACACCACCTCAATATCAGCTCGAACGTGAAGCCAGTCAAGCAGAAAAAGCGTAATTTTGGGCCGGAGAAGGAGGCCATTATAGAGGTAGAGGTGGATAAGCTCTTGAAGGCGGGGCATATCCAGGAAATACAATTTCCAGAATGGCTTTCCAAAGCGGTGTTGGTCCCAAAGACAGATGATTGGTGGATGTGCATAGACTTACGAGATTTAAACCGCGCCTGTCCGAAGGACCACTATCCCTTGCCAAGTATTGATCAGCTCGTCGGTTCCACCTCTGGCTGTGAGCTCCTGAGAATGATGGATGCCTCGCAAGGGAATCACCAGATCAGGCTAGCAAAAGAGGACTGGAAACGTGTTAGCTTTATAACCCCGAAGGGGACGTATTGTTATGTGGTCATGCCCTTTGGCCTTAAAAATGCGGGTGCTACATACCAATGGTTGGTAGACAAAATGTTCAAGAGCCAGCTCGGCCGAAATATGGAGGTTTATGTGGACGATATGCTATTCAAGAGCATAAAAGCAATATCGCATGTGGACGACTTGAGGGAAACCTTTGATACCCTATGAAAATACAGGATGAAGCTTAACCCTAAGAAATGCGCGTTTGGGGTTAGAGCTGGAAAATTCCTGGGTTACATGGTTACAAAAAAGGGTATCGAGGCTAACCCCGAGAAGATAAGGGCCATCATGGAAATGCAAGTGCCCAGAAACGTGGAAGAAATGCAATGCTTGGCAGGACGGATCAATGCCCTGAGTAGGTTTGTATCCAGATCTGCAGAGAAGAGCTTGTCATTTTTCTAGGCCTTGCGGAAGAAAGCTAAATTTCAATGGAGCGATGAGTGTGAAGAGGCATTTAGATTGTTGAAGGAGCACTTGACTGGCATGACCTTGCTCACGAAACCAGCTCAAGGAGAGCCCCTGATCCTATATTTATCCGTGGGATAGCAGGCGGTCAGCTCTGTCTTGATCAGGGAGGAAGGTAAAATACAGAGACCGGTCTACTTTTGGAGCAAGGTCTTACATGCAGCAGAGGTCAGATATGTGGAGGTAGAGAGGGCGATGCTAGCTCTGGTTGGAACTGCTCGCAAGTTGCGGCCGTACTTTCTGTCTTATGGCATAATTGTGCGAACTAACCTTCCATTGAAAGCCATAATGGACAAACCAAAAGCATCTGGAAGGCTGGTCAGATGGATTATAGAGATCAGCGAATTCGATGTCACATTTGAAGCCAGAACAGCAATCAAGGCTCAAGCCTTAGCTGATTTCATGCAAGAAATGACCGGTCCTCCTGGTGAGCTGAAGGAATGGACAATTTTCATGGATGGCTCTGTCTGTAACTAGGGCTATGGGGCTGGAATTGTCTTAATGGATCCGGAAGGCGTGTCCACTGAGTTTGCCGTCCGGTTGAATACAACATTTTCCAATAATGCTGCCGAGTATGAGGCCCTCTTAAAAGGGATTCAGATGGCAAAAGACCTGAGCACAGAGCAGGTGTGCGCCAGGGTGGACTCTCTGCTCGTTTGCAAGCAAATTAGTGGAGAGTTTGAGATGAGGGAGGAAAATATGCAGAAATATTTGTCTAAGTTTAGAGAACTCGGCAGAAGTATGAAAGGCTTAACGGTCCTACTGATTCCTAGAAAGGAAAACGGAAGAGCTGATTTCTTGGCAAAGATAGCTAGCTCGGCTACAGATTGTCAGGAAAAGGTGATTACTCTACTGAAGGCGGATGGAGAGTTTGGGACTGAGCAGGTGTGCACGGTTATTGAAAAAGAAGATTGGAGCTCTTCTATAAAGGCATATCTAGAGTAAGGGGTCTTGCCGGGGAATAGGAGAGAAGCGGCAAAGATACGAACCAGGGCTGCCATATTTTGCCTAATCAAAGGAGAGCTGTTCAGGCGAGGATTTGGCCAACCCCTTTTAAGATGTCTGGGCTATGCAGAAGGAGCTCTGGTACTTAGAGAAATCCATGATGGGTGTTGTGGAAACCATATGGGAGCCAGAGCTCTGTCAAGTAAGATCTTACGGGCGGGATATTTCTGGCATGCCTACGAAAAGAAGCAGAGGATTTCGTACGAAAATGCGAAAAATGTCAAAAGAATTCATCGGTGATACACAGGCCTGCAGAAGAGCTCATGAAAATGATCTCTCCTTGTCCATTCGCCTAGTGGGGGATTAATTTGGTTGGCCCCTTCCCCATGGCTCCCGCCCAGAAGAAGTTTCTAATAGTCGCAATCGACTACTTTAGCGAATGGGTAGAGGCTGAAGCATTGGCGAAAATTACGGAGGACGCTGTTATGAAGTTCTTGTGGAAGAATGTCATCTGCAGATTCGGTGTCCCTAGAATCCTGGTTTCAGATAATGGTACACAGTTTATGGTTGCAAGAATCAGAGCTTGGTGTGCAAAAATGAAAATTGACCAGCACTCACTTCTGTTTACCATCCTCAAGCTAATGGTCAGGTAGAGGTCACCAATCGTATACTAGTGTAGGGGATCAAGACCCGATTGGAAAGAGCTGGGGGTAGATGGGTGGACGAGCTGACTGAAATTCTATGGGCTTACAAAACTAATCCTAAAGAAAGCACAGGGGAGACGCCCTTTAGTCTGGTCTATGGTATAGACGCTGTGGTGCCTGCTGAGATTAGCATAGAAACTCATCGAATTCAGAACATCGCAGAAGAGCAAAATGAGTTATTGATGCAGGATGCTCTGGACTCGATTGAGGAGAGAAGAGACAGAGCAGCCGCCAGAATGGCACACATCAAAGGCCGAATAAAGGCAATATATGACAGATCGATTGTAAAAAGACAGTTTCAGGTGGGAGATCTGGTTTTGAAAAGATCTGATTTAGGAAAAGCCAAGGGAAAGCTGGATGCTACATGGCAGGAACCCCTCAGAGTTACCCAAGTCCTATCTGGAGGAGCTTATAAGCTGGAAGAGCTGGATGGGACAGCAATCCCCCGCTCTTGGAATATTACCAATTTACGTAAATTTTACACATGATTGTAATCATTTTGACTTTTATTTATTTGGTTGAATAAAATTGCAGGTTTTCCCTTGTGCATCACAAACTTGAGTACATGTTTAAGCCAGGATTGGCTAAGGACGGATGTCCTCGATTTTTTCCTGACCTGATTGTCAGTTTAAGCCAGGATTGGCTAATGACGGATGTCCTCGATTTTTCCTGACCTGATTGTTAGTTTAAGCCAAGATTGGATAAGGACGGATGTTCTCGATTTTTCATGACCTAATTGTTAGTTTAAGCCAGGATTGGCTAACGACGGATGTCCTTGATTTTACCTGACCTGATTATCAGTTTAAGCCAGGTTTGGCTAAGGACGTATGTCCTCGATTTCACCTGACCTGATTGTCAGTTTTAGTCAGGTTTGTCTAAGGACGGACGTCCTCAATTTTACCCAATCTGATTGTCAAATAACGCCAGATTAGGCTAGGGGTAAATACCCTCAATTTTTTCTTGAAATATTTTAACTTGCCTGAACAGGTTCCCTAGGAAGACCTGTATTAGTGCCTGGCCTGATTGTCAGCTTAAGACTTGAGGAAGATATCTCTGGATGATCGGATCCCAGATCAGATTCAGCAAACTTCAGAATTTTAAGAAGATAAAACCAAAAACACAACCGCGTGTTCTTTGAGTAAGAGAGATCGATCAAATGGATAAAAATTCGAGAAAAACTCGAGCGTCCCATGTTTTTTTTTGGCAAAAAACAGAAAGTGCATATGCAGAGGTAAGAACTCAAGATCAATTTGGCTGAATACATTAATCAAAAATACGCTTCCATTCCACCAAAAACTCGACAAGTACAGGAGCAGATTGCACACATCCTCCAAGGAGGCTGGCAATTTTCATTACAAAAAAAAAAAAAAAAAAAGAAGAAGAAGAAGAAGAAGAAAAATTTACGATTCATCTGGGGGGGACCGCCGATCTGAGGCTAGAGCGCGGCGGACTCGCCAGAGCTCGCGCTCCGTTTTGTGCAGACGGCGGCGGTACTTATGGTAAGATGGTTCACCGACTCAAGCAAGTCAGCCTTCTCCTCCTGCAACTGTTGGTTGACTTGACGGAGCTCAGCCCATTCTCTCTTGTAGTAGCGCTTCTTTTGCCTTTTTCTGTCAACAAGGCGATAAAGGTAACTTACCTTTTCTCCGAGCATGACAAGCTTATCAGAAAGTTTGAAGTTTTCGACAACCAGAGAAATGTTTTTTCGCTTGGCGATATGAAGTTCTTGAAGAAGAGGGGAAGAAGCCATTGCAGAAAATTGAAAAGAAAATAATGAACACAGGCACATATTTAAGGAAGTAAAAGTGAGTGGAAAAGGAATCGTAAGGGTACTAGGGTTTCCGGAAAATCAAGAAACCCTAGAAAACTCAAAAACCACAACGAGACAAAATATAAGAAGTTATCATTTATCCAAAAGCGTGCAATACAAATTTCAAGATAAATCAAACCAGCCACACAGGCAACAACATCAGGTCTGTTTCACATACAAAAAAGGCATAGAAAGCTAAGGCTCTGCATCCAGCTCTTCGGCTAGCTGTTCCACAGCATCTTCAGCCAATGCGCCAGGGGACGCTCCTCCCGGCAGCTCACCCAGACAAGCGAAGGTTGGGGGTGGAGAAGAGTTAGGGACAGCCAAGGTGAGATCCTTGTCTGGATGAGACACAGCAGGCGGAGGAGAGTGAAAGAGAGAAAGGATGTGCTCGGCAAACTCTGCAGCCTCATCAAGATGCAAACAGTCTTGCTCCTTGACATAAACAAAAGAGGCAGGCTCAGGAGGAGTTTTCAGTGGAAGATCCCGATTAAAGATAGCGTTGGGATCGGCCACATTGGCTGCGCTCCACTTAGCTTGCTCGTCTAGAACAAAATAGTAATAGTTCATGGCCTCGGGGACAAGCAGGGATTAGAGCTCTTTGGACCCCAAGAAAGCTCTCCTAGCCTCCTCTCTAGCCAATTGGATTAACTTGAGGCCCTCTTCGGAGCCTAGAAATTCCATCTTCCACTCCGCCTTGGCTTTGATCAAGACCTCATCTGCCAGACTGCGAGCCTCAGCCAGGGTTTCATCCCTTGCTTCAGCACGAGCGGTCTCAATCATCTTCGCCTGTGCCTTGCTCATCTCTGCAGTTTCGGCCTTTTCTTTCTTGAGCTTCTCCCTCAGCTCTCCTAGCTCTTCCTCTTTCCTTTTCAGCTGCACTCCTCTCTCCTTAGCAAGAGTCCTGATGCGCTCCATCTTCACAACAAGCTCCTTGTTCTCCTTAACCACATCAAATTGGATCAGCGATCTGGTGATGCGAGAGGCCAGAAGGGCCTTTTTGGAGGAAGCCTAATCAATAAAAACAAATAGAAATTAGCACAAGAGCAAATGATATGCCATGGGTATGAAAAACAAGAAATTTACCCATGCTTCGTCCTGGCACCAGGACTCCAGTAGCTGACGATCTGTCATTTTTTCCAAGTCTGGTTGGTCTGCTGGCAGCATTTGTCGGATCACGTATTGGATGGCAGTCTCCCCCGAGCAGTTGGCGATTGAATTAATCGGAGGTGGACCACTGCGAGTAATGGGGGGAGGGGCAACGTGAGCGGAGGAGATGACGAGAGCACGATTGCTAGAGGTTGTGCGCGGCCTCTTGGAAAGAGGAAGTGTATCTTCCTCCGAGTCGGAAGAAGAGGGTCTGGTAAGAGCAGTTCAAGGAGGCAGTTGGGCAGGATTAGAGATGACTTCTGGAAGGGAATATGGGGCGGGTTTCGAAGAAGAAGGTCCCACTCTATGCTCGATAGTCCTGGAGGTTCCGCTGGCTCTCCTCTTGGCCGCCTCAATCATTTCGCTCATCATCTTAGCTGAAAGCATAAGAAAAGGGGGTTAAGGGTAAAATAAACAAACAAAACAAACCCAGAAGGAGAGAAACTATACCGATCTCTTTGGTTAAAGGGGATTTTTCTGACCAATCGTTAAAAAAATCCAAGATAAAGGGAAGGAGAAGGTCAGTCACATGGAGAGGATTCTTATTTAAAGTAGAAATAATCTATTTTATACGGGCAGACCTGTTGGTGTAAGACAAGGGGGGTTACAAAGGTAATCCTTCAATGGGCTTAGGATTAAAACCCCAGTCCTCACTACAATAAACAAAGAAGAATTTCTTCCTCCAATACTTATTGGAAGTAGGAAGTTTAAACAAAAAGTGAACTCCAGGTCGGGCTATCAAGTAAAAACAACCTGGAAAAGAGCTCTTCGCTTGGAAGAGCTGGAAGAGGTGTGAGAAGAAGGGTCTAGACCAGCATGACGCATGGCTAGACTATAACAGACCATGATGCGAAAGGAATTAGGGGTAAATTGAAAAACGGGTATCTGGTATATTTTGGCTATTTCCAGCATTAACGGGTGTACGGGAAGGCATAGACCTACCTGAAACTGGTCTTGGTAAAAGGTTAACCATCCGGCCGGGGATTGACAGGCTGATATACTTGCCGGAGGGCAATAGATGTCATAAGGATCGGAGATTTCATGTCTATGACGAATATCCTCCACCGTCCTTTTACTCAGGATGGAGGTAATCTTGGGGTGGTCAGCGGCGGCCGGGGGATATTCCAGGCCGCCAGAGGAAGAGGAGAGGGCAGCCACCGCCACGGCTACCGAAGAAGAAAGGGATAAAGAATCAGAGTCCACCGTGGGGGCGCTAGATGGGGTAGGAGAAGAAGCTCTCGCCATCACAGGAGCGTCCGATAGTGAAGAGGAAGACAGTAACGCCACCGCCGGAGTAGTGGACAGCGGAGAAGTATTAGTAGGGGGAGCGTTAGAAGATGATGCCATTTTAGGAAAATTAAAAGGAGATCAGGTGCTAAGAGAGGTACCTGGTTTGTAAAAGATTGTCGGAAAGATCAAACTGAGAAATTTGAATCGGGGAGGATCGCCGGAAAATTCCAAGAGAAAAAGGAAAAGGAGGCTTGAAAGATTTGGAGAAGTGAGAAATGCAAGGTGAGAATTCAGCGGGAATAAAAGAAAACAAGATAAATTCAAAAATTGGAAATCGATAAAGGCGGGATTTGATGGGATCCTCGCATTTAATGTTGGCAGAGGAACAGTACCCTAGGCGATGAGCTGGAGCGTCAACCGTCCTAGCGTAGGGCTAACGTGGCAGTACTTTGGAAAGCGTGAAAATATGGTAACTGCTTTGGGAAATGAACCGACACCACTAGCGCTTATAATTAGGCCTGGTTGTCAGGAGGATTTCTTGGGATCCGTGCAAAGTACGAGGAGTAATAAACGTGTGGGACCTTATTTATTGCGGACACCCTGGGGGTATAACAGCTCTACCCCAATACCTGTAAGGGGAGGAGTTGATGGGGCAATAGATCGGTCAGACCTGATTTGGGGTAGATCTGATCTGAAGATCTGGAGTAACGGGAATAAAAAAGGAAACAACAAGACCAGCTTGGCCTGAGCAAAGGTCTGGCTAGGCCTCTTGGGAAAACAGGACACACGGAAAAGATGAGCGCAGCTCTGGATCTCCCCTGAACTGATGAAAGTGCTTTACCAGGAAAGGCTTAACTGGAGTCAAGCCCGCTATGGACACTGAGGTAACACAGAGGAAAGAGAAAAGGAAGACCTGGAACGGGGAAGACCTATTTTCCGAATAGAGAGACTAGTGGGACCACTTGTCAGAATTGGTTGCGTAACGGACCATGATTCGCGGCACGTGCTCCTGAGATCCCGGCTGGGGTCCCCACTAGGAGAAACTATAAGTATCTCATCCCCAAGGCTGAGAAAGGTATGTTGTTCTCTTGAGCATTCCTTCTTATTTTCTAGAAAACGCCTCAAACACTTACTGACTTAAGCATCGGAGAGGTTTCCACCGAAAAACCACCTGTGGTCCTTTCTAACTTGTGTTTGTGGTGCAGATCAGGGGAGCTCATGGGTTTCCATTGTATTCCTGGTGCTGGTCATCTTTTGGGCTGAAACAAAATTCTTGTTAATCAACTAACCCACGCTTTATTGGTTTTGTTCGTCCTCGAACAAATGATAATTTCAAAGAATAACAAAAATAAAAATAAATTAAAGCAAGGAGTCTTATCATGCTACATAAATAATTTTATAAATATAGATAATTGTAACGCAAACTCAAACTCTATACCATTACATCGTCGCTTCAAAACAAAATCATGCTTCCTCAAAAAGGGTAATATATAAGTGGACGCTCAAAGCACTCAAATTTTTTTATAGGGATGTGTTTAAACTCAAATCATCGAAATACATGTACAATAAACAAGTACTGAAAATCAAAAACTTCTCCATTGCGTTTAAGTGTGTAACTAACAAAGAGTCGGAAAAGGTTTTTGCGAATTGTAATGTGGGCTCTTTGGACGGGTATGGAATATATAAGTCGTGTGGCTAACTTACGATCTAACGTGATCAATAACTCACCAAACTATTCTAATCACGAAGAAAAGTGCTTCACTTCATTCAAAAGAAATCTCACTTAACTCTCATAACATAACCTTTATGCTTTGGCTATTTCTCAGCTCGTAACCCAAAAACCGACTTGTGAACAAACCACTTAAACAATATAGAAGCTTAATATACTCTTCTTCTCCAAACTCAACTTAGCTTTTTCCTCTTAAACAAGCATAGGCAACTACTTCAACAAGATTCACCATCTTTTTTATTATTTTTTTTCTCTCTTTTTTGAAGGATGGTGATCCTTACACTTATTACAATTTTTCTTTCATAAATCCCTGATCAAAATTCCAAAACACAAATAACCAATAAAATAACTAACTTTTACCCATTGCTTTTAATGACGTAAAATTCGACTCAAAAACACTCATGGATATAAGAGATGGATTATTTGGCTATAATTGGCTCATTCGGAATCTATAGTGTCTAATATATATGGATATGGCCGTAATAAGGGTTTTTTTTCTTTGCCTAATCGTCATGTTCGAAGCTAACTACCCACAGCAATCTCAAAGAGATCTCAAAACCGAATTCACTTGAGTACATGCATAGATGATAAACACTCAGGCTACTCACAGGCTTTTGCATGAGAAATTTTGAATTTATGCTGTTTTTAAGGTCTGCGAATCAATTGCGTTCAAGTACCGTTTTACAATATATAAATAATAATTTTTGAAAAATTTATGCACTTATACACGCTCAAAAATAAGAACCTCAAATCATACGTATTCAACTTTGATAGGCAAGCCAGAAAAACACAATCAAGCGCGAAAATAGCAATCAATTACGAGATGTTACTAATTATTGCAGGCCATAAATTCAAATTCGCACAATTTAAGAAATACAGATCACCCACGACTACCCTCCCCCTTTATAAAAATCCGGCAATCTCTGGATTGCCACAAATACATATAAAAATAAAAGGAGGAAAGGATGAAGAAAATATCCCTTAACACCAAAATAGCTGAGGCGCGTAACATTGAAGTCGTGCAATTGACCATAATCTCGATTCTCGTGACTCCAATTGTCCTGATTAAAAACTCCGAAAATCAATATAGACTAACGAAGAAAATAAATTAAAAATTAACTAATATTTTTAGGTTTTACAATTTTTTTAAATAAAAAGGAAAACATAAATCATAAAAGATACCAATGTCGACATCCACCAAAATCGCTCAATTGCATGGTGGCAAATGATCAAACGGTCCCTAGTAGGGAACGATATACATGGAGTCGAGAGGCGGAGCAGGCGGCCATCGACCCATGAATTGGGCAAAGTTGGTCGTCAAGGCCGTCAACATCTCCCGGTTTGTCTCGCTCACCTCTCTCGCCCTACGAGCCTCCATATGCGCCATTTACGCCTCCTCATGTGCCGAACGAGCCTCTTCGAAGCCTAAGCACGCATCGTCTCTTGCCAAGCAAACATCACACTCGACGGCAGATAGTCGGTTGTAGACATTAGCGTTAAATCCCGCATAATCGGCTAAAAAGGCATCGAACTCGGGCCGAACAAAGTGTGATGATCCGCCCGCCATCCCATAATCAGGCCCAACATGGGACCCAACATGAGTAACGGTATACCCGCCATTCTTCTCTTGCTCGGATTGGCTCTCTTCAGCATCCTCGTCATCATCATCATCCTCTTCATCATTGTCCCTATCTCCATACGGCCACAACATAGTCACTGGTATCTTCTCCCCTCTTGGCTTACCAGGAACTCGCACGATCCTCGTCGAAAGAGCTAACAGAAGATAGATGTGCGTAATGCTTTCGCTTCTCGGCACATATCCACACATCTCAGTGAGGCTCATAATGAATTTTCTGTGTGACATAGAAACAAGCATCTCATCGCTAATCTTCTTAATGTTCTTCAAACTTCGAACAATCAGGGGGTAGATTTGAACTGGTTTTCCCCTAACCATGCACCATAGTGCATACATCTCATCCCTATTCATCAAGGTTGGCTCCTCCTTGCCGAGTACACAGCGTGACAGAAAATGGTAGGTGGCGTAAAGGGCGTTATCTTGGACCATGGTGAGGGGGTACTGCTGGTTCCTTCCCTCAACTCCAGAAAGCTTGATCTCTTCCTAGAATCATCACTCATTATAAACGGGGTCGCATTCGCGCAGAGTCATATAGCCGTTAATGTTGAATCAAGCCTTGATTGCGTCAGCAGTGAAATTGAACTCTTATCCTCCGAAACGACATGTCAATATGTAGTCGACCATTATCTCAAAAGATGTGTAAAACTCGAGCATCAATTGCTCATAGTCGGGACTCGAATTCGAGCCCATTGGATGAGGTTGAGGGCCTTGACGTAGCCCATGAATTACTCGGTGAGCAGATTGTTACTCACGGATTGGGCGAGCCAGTAGTCTATATCCACAATCATCGGATTGATGATTATCCAGTTCGTCAATGATTTGTATATTTCGACCTTGTCGTCGAACACCTTGAACTTGGCCTTCAATGCCTTCTCCATATTTTTTCGTTTCTTGTTTGATGATGATAACATGGTATTGGAAATCAGTTGAATGCGGCTCCAAAATGGTCGGAATGTGACCTCGATCGGTATCTCGAAATCTCCCAGAAATCTGTCGGGCAGAATACTTAGCAGTAAGGTCTAGTGGTAGCCCTAACCGTTACCTTAGATAGTTAGGTGTTAGAGGTAATGGTTAGCGGTAGCGGTTACCACTACCGTGACCGCTAACCCTTTTGTTAAACACTTGGTGTGTAGAAAGACGTGCCGAAGTTTCACCCCGAAAATTTAATCAGTTTCAACCCAACCCTAATTCTAAACCTGCAAGTCTCAAACAGATATTGTAATTGGGTTTCAAGTTGAGCTACCCTTACCCCAAATCTGAGAAGTGGAATTGCTATGCGCTTGTGGTTTTTTGAAAGAGAAAATCGTTTAGAAGTCGCTCTAATTTGCCGGAATGCGGCAGTGGTGCTGCGGTTCTCTGCTTGTCAACGACAAGAGATTCAATTGATGTGGTTTTTGCGGTGGGATTTTGTGTTTGTGGTTGCTTGGGGTGGACAGCAGTAAGGTTGAAAATAAACGGAACCCTAATTCATATTTAAAGTCCAGCAATGGGCCGGGCCTAGCACGCGTTAGCGGTAGGCTTTAGCGGTACGAGTGACTGCTAGCCGTAACGCTAGATGAATCTGCTTGCATTTAATGGTAGCCTTAGTGGTAACATCTACCTCTGAGCTACCGTTAAGTATGTAAAATTGCACATCTCACGAAAAAAAAATGTTCAAGCGTAAAATAAATAGAACACAGAATCATACGAACTTAAAATTTTTATTAATAACGACTCATGAGATTAAAACAACGAAAACAAAAATTATAATAAAATAAAAACCTAGATAGAATAGGATTGCAATCCTATGACTTTAAAATAACGAAAATAGAAATAAAAAATTGCTGACTAAGACCAACTGTTCTAAAAACTCGTAGGGGTTTAAAACTAGTTCGGTCAATAATATATATCCTCGAGCTCGTCGATCCTCACTTCGGCCCTCTCAATAAATTCCTCCATCCAAGCCAAATTGAAGAGGTGCATTGCTTTGTTTCGATGAAAACCATCATTCGCTTCCCTTAGCTCTTCAATTGATCTTTTAAGATTACGATTCTCGGCTTTTAGTTCCCTGTTTGCTCCTCTAAGCTGGTGATTTTTGTTCCCCAAATCTCGAACAGAATATCTAGCCTCTCCCATAAGATAGTTCTTCTCGTGGACTAGATCTGCAATCTCATCACCCGCCTTCTTTAGCTTATCCTGCAAATGAGCGATCTCCACGGTAATGTTGTCTTGTCAATCAAGGATTTATCTTTCTTAGCCATCACTTTTTCAAGTTCTTCTCTAACCTCTTTTATCTAGTGTTGTAGCTCCTTCATGAACTCCTCGTGTTCCTCCCGTCGAATCCACCCGCGCTCGTGGTGGGCAGCATTTCGTTGGCTTCGCTTCATGGTGTCAAAAATAAGGATAGGCGTTGGGAGGTTGTGTTAGAATAGGGTGACCAACAAGCCAACTTGTGGCTGTGATCTGACCATTCTCTTGTAATACAATCGGTTTTTATTCGTAATAATATCTTATATATATTGGCATTCCATATCTTTTATCCCATGCTAGTTGCATAGGTATGGTCCTGATGAAGTTACTTTATTACGGTGGATTGGTCTAGTAGAACCGTGAGATAATCTGGCACGTAAAGTAACTCGTCGAACTTGTTCCTAGTCGAAGGGTTACGCCATAATGAGGATACATACCTTTCCCATTAAGACTAGTACTTAGTGTATGTGGACCGCGTCTCATCGGTCACGGTGTGTGGACATCGACATACATAAGTAGGTGCTCATAAGATGAGTTCACTGAACTCCCTCACCTAGAAATCTCTAAGTGGTTCCCACTCATCGAGTAGATGATTTCTATGGTATAGCGTACAACATTAATCCTTAAGACCCAGACCTCATCGTGACTTCACTAGAGGACAGGCTATGTTGTGACCTGTCTCTGTGTCTCTTTGGAGGCCAATCAAAAGGGG
>BMAC01001154.1:7859-23913 GCA_014905375.1 Phtheirospermum japonicum
AGGGACTCTAAGGGACGAGTTCATATAAGAATAATATATTTTTCGAATCACAATGTGTTGTGAATCCACGGCTAGCTTACACCTGAACCATTGAGGGTCACACCAAGTGTTTCCTGATTATTGAAAACGATAGCTAGAAATTAATTGTTAATTTTAGCATAGTTGCATATCAATATGATTGAATCTAAGGTTCATAATTGTGATTATGAATTGAGATAAATATGAGAAATTTATTCTGGATGCGAAAATATAATTGTTATATTTTTCAAATTATCGTTTGTGAGAAATGATTTAATTCCAATGGGGTTTTTGATTTAAAGTTGGGTCGGCCCAATAAGCCTTTAAAGTTATCGGGCCGGTGCTATTTTAAAATTAAAAGGCTTGGGTTTTATTTTTTAATTGGGCCATCCTTGTTGAGCCCATTTAGTTTTGGGCTTTTATTAAGTTTTAATTTTTGGCTAAGCCCACATTTAGAAATGGGCTTGAGCCCTTTAAACTTTAAAAAAAAATTGAAGAAGAATTGCGCACACGCTTTTCTTCTTCGAAAGACGGACGAAAAAGAGTTTTTTCGAAAAAAGACTTTGAAGAAAACCTAGCCACCAACCCTACCCCAGCCGTCGACGATTGCCGCCGACCGCCGCCGCGCCGAATCGTTCGGCCCTCGTATTCTCCGTCGTTCTCAATCTCACGACGAGACTAGTGCCTCGTTGCGAGTACCGTCGGGCAATACGGTGTGTGACACCGATACGCCGGGGACGCCGCATCGCAGCCGCCGGATCGTTGTCGTCACTCCATCGCCGCTGGTGCCGCTGCCGAGGGAGACGAACTATTAGCCGACGCCACGCACCTCCATTCCGTACGCTGCCGGACCATCGCCGTCCCCGAGCTGTTGCTGCGTCATCGCTGCCAAGCCGGACGCCACGCACAGCCACTTCGCCGCTGCCGTTCCGAACACAGCCGCCGAAGCCGCCTCCCTGACCTCCGTGGACTCGCCGCTGCCATTCCGAACGCCTGCCGCTGTCCCGACGTAAGCGAGTCAGCAGTCCGCCGCTGCAGCGCCTGCCGTGTGCCGCTCGCTGCTGCCGCTTCGTCGCCGTTTTCCAGTCGCGTCGAAGACCTTGTCTCCGAAGGCAAGCTGACCTCGCCGCTCCCCGATAGCCTCTCCGCATTGTCGCCGGAGCTGAAAGCGCGCCCGCACCTCCCCGTCGCTCCTCCTCCGCCGTGCCGAGAGGTACAGTGAGTTGAGTATATATATGTATATTGTATATATGTATGCTGTGTATTGATATTTATGTGATATAGTGTACTGTGTATGATATATATATATATATATTATATTTGCATGCTGTGTAAACATATTATATAAATGTATGTTTGTGTTTTGTGCATGCTTTGGTATGTATATATAAGTTGCAGCATATGATATATATATATATATATATATATATATATATATATATATATATATATATATACTATATATATATATATATATATATATTTTAATATATATGTGATGTGTTATGTTATATAAATGTATATATTATATAATATATAATTAAATATATAATTAATATATTAATATATATATAATTATTATATATAATATTAATATATTAATATATATATATATATATATATATATATATAATTGTTATATATATATGTTTAATAGAAATTATCATGCTCGTTTGATTTTGTGAAAATCGAATTGTTTCTATTTATTAAAAGCAATTAAAACATTGTTTCAATTAATTGATTATAAAATTGGACCGTCGTCAATTTAAATACGATTCAAATTACTTTGATTTAAAAATTTTTGTTTTCCGCTGCGCGACGGTACCACCGATCCCCAACAATATCATCACGTATAACTGTCAGATATCACCATATAACTATCAGATATCATCACGTAAAACAGGGTGCACCTATCAAGATGATCTAGCAAGGTGTACCCAGGTCCACCTAATAAATTGCCCTCATATCCAAGATATTTTGTTAGGAAAATAAAAATCTCAAGAAACTATTTATAATTATGAAAAACAAACGAAAACTTCAAATATAACAAATAAATGTTTGCATGCATATTTCAAGATATTTAAGATCATCAAGCAATATATTTTGCTTGACTTTTCACTTTTCCTAAATTATAATTAATAATATTTAGTTATATTGTTAATGAATATATTACAAGTTTTTATATTTCTTCTATTCACGCACAAATGTTAGAAAAGGTCAAAACTAAATAAAACAATGGATATCATAGAAAGGTAAGGACAATTAAGTTTGGCAAACACTCGTCTTAGGCCATATTAACGGGTCGTGACCCGTTAGACTATCTGACCCGATATTATAATGTATTGGATTTTGTAATGTAATGTATTAGTTTTTGCAATGTGATGTATTGATTTTTCATAAATCTCCCGTGTTATGATCTATTAATTTTTACTATGATTTATTTGTACTATGATGTATTGTTTTTTTATTATAATGTCATTAAGTTCCAATTATCTTAGAAATGAATGAATGTACTGTCAAATAACATCTTTCTTCTTAAGGAAAAGTAAGAATCTAATCTATAAAATTAATGTGGATAATATATACATGTTTAAGATTAGTTTTAAATGAGAATTATGTTAGTATTTTTAAATTTGAGGTAAATTATGGGTATTAAATTAAGTTAAATGACCGGATCAAATTATTTTGCATTTTCTTTATTAAAATAATTAAGATTAAATAATAAAAGTATCGATGGTGTATATTACTCATAGATTAATAAAACGATGCGATTATATAATAAAAGCACTACGTTTTATTAATATATCTGTAATATACACCAGCAATATTTTTATTATTTATAGACATCCCCGAAGCGCGGGGGATTTCTGCTTGTACCGCTTATTCTTTTATAACTCCTGGTATATATATATATATAATTAGAAAGAAAAATCAAATTACTTATTATAATTAAAATACAAATTATTTAAAAGAGAATGTTGATTACAAAGAAAAACTTAATTATTTATTAATAATCTAAATAAGTTGTATTTAGGATAAATTTAAAAAAAATTATTCTTAGGATTTAAAATATATAATATAATTAAACTGCTAGTTATTTTAATAATATAAGTATGTAACTAAATATTATTAACGAATTCAATTTAAATATAAAAATATAAATTTATATATTAACCAGTAAATATTAATTAGACACAAATATAATACGACACGGGTTGAAAATATGACGTCTTTTAAATTTCTCTAAGTGTGTAACAAGTTTTGAGTTTATTTAAGTATGTAAATATGAAATTATAATGAATTTAATCTAAAAATTAAAATAAAAAATTATAAAAATAATAGTTAATAAATAGTAACTAGTATGATATGTTTTTAATTTTTCTTATTTTTAGATTTAAAAACTCTATAATGATCAGAAATATTTTTGTATTTATCTTTAGATAAACCGTGTAACACACGGATGTTAAACTTGTGTGTGTGTGAATGTGTATTATNGTTCTCATACGAACTGCTCTATATATATATACATATACTAAACGAAAAGACTTATATCCTACGTGTCTGCTTAGAAAGTTTCGAGTTGACGTGTAATATTCTGGTGGCTCGATTGCTTACTTGCAAATTTTCAAAGTTTGAAAACTTACTAAAATATAGGAATTCTATCTACCTAAATTATTATATTTTCTTTAATTATATTTTCCTAACATATTTTTTCCTTTTTTTTATATTTTTCTAATTAATATTTTTTATTTATTATATTTTTCTAATTCAATATTTTTTTTTATTCTTCTAATATAAATATATAATGAGTCATAGATAATATAAAAATGATTTGTTTTAATTAAAAGATAAATCACTTATACGATAATATTAATTAAAAAACTTAATTATATATTAATAATCTAAATAAGTTGTATTTATAATAAAAGTTAAAATGTTTTTATTCTTAGAGTTTTAAATATATAATATAAATAAATATGAGTTATTTACAATAATATATGTAAGTAACTATTATTATCAATTACAATCATAAGAAATTTAAATTTTAATAATAATAATAATTAATAATATTGTTTAGACACTGGTACAATACAATATGGGTTGAGAATATGACATCTTCTAAGTTTTTATAAGTATGTAATTTATATAAAATTAGATCTAAATATTAAAATATAAAAATATTTAATAATAGAAAATAGATACGAGTTGAGTATGTGACAAGTTTTGAATTTATTTAAATATGTAAATAAAAAATTATTAACGAATTTAACCTAAATATTACAATAAAATTTATTTAACAATAAAAAAATATTTAATAAGTAGTAATAAGATCTCGGTATAAGACAGGAGTTGAGAATACAATATCTTTTAAATTTTGATTTTTAAATTTAAAAATTCTATAATGATCAAAAGTAATTTTAATATTTATCTTTTAATAAATCTCGTATAACACATGGATGTTCGACTTGTATATATATAGATATATAAATAGATTGATAGATATATAAATAAGTAAATTAAACGTTAATTATATTATATACCTTATATAATATTTTTATTTCATATTCTGTTTTAACAGCTCGTAAGTTGAAAAGAAAACTATTAACAATTGTAACAAAGGTTAGCCAATCGGCGGTTAAGACTTTTGTTGCACGGATTATTAAAAATGAAAAATAAAATATAATTGATTCTACAATCAATTACATAATTCTACCAAAATTAAAATATCACGATTAACAATATTAGAGACAAACAACTTAGAGTTTGTTGGTATAATTGAGAAAAAGCACCCCAAAAAAAGAGAGAATCATAACTTAACAAATCAAATTAAATTTGAAATAATAAAAATTGAGACGAAGAACAAGAATTAGAAATTAAAAAAGGAGACTTATATCTCAGTCAACACCAGTAGTTTCTATAACATAAAAGCCGACTCATCTGCCATTCAATTTCAATTTCCATTTTAATTCCTTATACTTTGATATAATAAATAATTTATTTTGTTTAGCCAATAATATATACGAAAATTCCAACTTTTGAACAACAATTAAAAAAAAAAAAACTTAAGTGAAGGCATTAAACATTTGAAACTAATTTTGACATTTGAACAAACATTTTAATAAAATATAATCCACATCCCTTCTCATTAGGTCACAAAATATAATTTTCCTATCTCCGGGGGAAATTGTAATTTTCAAAAACTGAGTTTTTTTTAATGGTATAACAAAGAAAATACAGGAAAAGTGCCCATTACACCTGGGCCGAATCCAAATCCANAAAAAACAAAACAAAAAAAACACTCAGTTAATTACCTTCTAGGTAGTTTTTGTAATGATCCTAATCTTTTTGAAAAACTCTACTGTGCCCACCACCCCATTGCATTTATAACTATAGATTTTTTAACCTAAAAAGCCTAAAATTGATCTAATTGTCCTTATTAAATTCCACTAACTGAAGAATCGTGCCATTAAAGCACCGTAGAAGTTTTATCGAAAAGTGATAATTGCCTTTGAAACATTTCTCAGTTCACAGCCACAAAAGATACACAAACAAAAAACATACCTTACCAAATATCAAAAACAATAATATAACTAGAGCTACCCTTCATAAAGATCTAGTGATACAACAATACAACCAACAAACATACTAAGGTGATTTTTTAATTTTTTTAAATTCTTTTTTTCTTACCAATTACTTACAAACACACAAAGAACGAAATCTTGTCGTCCGGTTAAGTACGAACTCAAAGCTGCACCTCTCTATCATAAATCCAGCTAAACCGAATCCTCGGTCCTTGTTTGGCCTTCGCTTGAGCTCTCTCCTCCAATCTCCTAATCCTCGGAGCCATTCCGCAAACGTAATCCTGAGCTTTCTGCCCTTCCCCAGATAACCCCGTTAAATTCTCGACTTTCCATCTTCCAACCAAGTGTTCTAGAATGTCAGCATAGTCTTTCGCCGTGTACACGCCCAGACGCTGAGCGACAGCCGAGAAGTGATCAAAAAGCTTATCGTCACGGCCATCGTACATCAAGTGGGCCGGCATCGATATTTTCTTCCTCATCATGTCGGCAAAGGCCAAAACCGTCCCGTCGGGGTCGATTTCGAATAGCTTCTCGACGATCTTGGTGTACGCGGTTTCGTGACGCTTTTCGTCCGAGGCGATTGTGCCGCAGATTTGTGCGAGCTTCAAGTCGCCGTGGCTCCGGGCTAGTCGGGCCGTGTTACCATGGGAGATGAAAGTTGCCCTTTCTTGGAAGGATGTGTAGATAAACCCGAGGTACGGGTTGTTTTCGGTCCTTGGGTCCTGAAATCAAAGAGATTATTGAAAGGAATTGAAATCATAACATTTAGTGATAATTATGAAACTACCCCCGGGGTTCAGCTTAATTACAAAGAATTAAAAAAAAAACGAAAAAAAAAAAACAGTAATCTTCTAAATTAAAAATACCCCATTCTGTGTTACAAATTTCTCCCTGAATGCATGCAATTTGTATAACAGAAACACATGCCAATGAATATTCATGCGCTGTTCTTGTAATTAGTGTAAACCTCAAGCATAAAGACTTAGCAAATAGTATCTCATATAAAATAGCAATGTAAAAACCATAGAACTATGCACTAGAGAACAAAGAAAACAATAATGCCAAAAAAAAGGGGGTGATAATTACAAAAAGTGCCCTTGAGGTTTGATCTAATTACAAAAATACCCCGAGCTTTGATTCAGCGTTAGAATTAAGGGCCTAATAGTAATATTTTTATAAAATTGAAGGGAGGGTTTTAAAATGTTTTTTCCTTACAAATGGGTACTACATGTAAGAAAAACTAAAACCTCAGGGGTATTATTGTAATTTTCAAAAGTTAGGTGTATATACTTTCTCACCATTCCTGATCCAATCAGATATTGGATAGTCTTCTCAATCTGCTTCATGTCAACCCTCCCACATAAGTAGAGATACTTATTGAGAAGGTCGCCGTGCCTATTCTCCTCAGCAGTCCAAGCCCGGTTCCAAATGGCCCACGAAGTCGGGCTCGCCCCCGTCTCGTCCCTCACACCGTCCAACGTGTTGAGCATCGTTTGGTACGTCGGGAGGGCCTCTTCGGTGATCATATCTCCGATTAGAACGACGAAATAATCGTCCGGGAGCTCCTTGGCTCTTTCTCGTAATTCCTTGACTTGATCATGAAATCCATCGGAAGCGGGGTCCGGCAAGAAATCCTGTGGCTGCCAACATTTCTCGACGGGCTTAAGGTGGACGAGTAGGTTGTTCTCGGCCCAGTCTTCCATGGATTTGAAGATCTCGATTTTTTGAGGCGGCATAGAGTGTGTGACTTGGACGTGAACTTCGCGTGGTGGGGTAAACGGCTTTTTTACGGTCTCGACCTCCCTAGTAACCATTTAGACACATTGAAAGAGAAAGTTAATCATTAAGAGTACTGTTTGAAATTTGTTTCGATCGTGTTATTATGATGATAAACAAATAAACAATGTATAACTCAAAACCAGAGCATAATCGGTTAAAAAAGACAGAGTTTGTATAAGTAAATACACCTTTGCCTTCACATGACTGACCCAAAGTAAATAAATAAAATAAAATAAAATAATCCCTAGGAACATGAGATATTCAACATTTGGTTTAGTAAAGCTACTGATCTTTTGTTTTATAAACGAAGAATAAATAATCTGCTAATTAAACTGAATACAAATGCATGCAGTGCAGATATCAAAAATGATTGTCGCGCCAAAGATAATGATTTTACGTGTAAACTATAAGACGGCATATTAAAATAAGCACCATTAAACATTATATTAATTTCAAAAAAAAAAAAACTCTTGAAGTTCAGTCTAATTACAGAAAAAAAAAGTTATCTGTAAAATAATATGAAGAAGAAGAAATATCCTCCTCCCTTTAGTATTTTACAAGTTACCATCTTAAGGAGGTGTTTGTAGTGTTTCAAGGAGTTATATGTGATTTGGAAGAGGTAGTCTAATTACAAAAAGGCCCCGCTATCTTTCAAAATCACAAACGGCCGTTTGATATTTGTTTCTCTTTTACAAATTGAGCCTTAATTAGCTAGAATATAAAATGCAAACCACAGGAGGATGTTTGTAACACATTTTAGTAGCCATTTGTAATTTTTGAAAAATAACTGAAATTTTTTTAGTTTTTTTTTTTTTAATTTGGCTAAACCTCAAGGGTAGTTTAGTAATTATTCTTGAGAAGATGGACAGTAATTAATGAACAGAAAAAAAAAAAAAAAAAAAAAAAAAGGGTGGTAGGAGAGGTGGTTGGGCCCAACTATTTAGCACTATGTCCACACAATCACCAACCTGAAGCTGAATAACACAAACCCAAGTACCAACAAATTGAAACAACCATCAATAAATGGTTTAATAGTTATATGCATCATAATAGCTCTGTTCCTGCAAGTACTATATAATCCCACAGATTGCATGTTGGTAGTTATTAAGCTAACTAATGTACTATATATGGCATATATATCAGATATCCATTCCATAGAATGAAATTTTGAAGAAACCTAAGCATTTAATACAAACCCATCAAAAATTAAATAAATACAAAACACGGCATCCAAATAAATAAAAAAAAAATCAAGAAAGACAATAAATTGAGCTAAGAATCCAAAATAAAAATAAAAAATCTTTGGGCATAACACATTGCGAAAAAATAAATGGAGCTGAAAAATATTAAGGGAGAAAGAGAAAGAAAAACGAAAATTACTTTGAACCAGAGCGAAGAGTTGAAGCCATGAAGAACTTGGGAGATCTGAGGCTGGCCATCGGAGGAAGAGCAAAAGAAGGGCATTTTGGTGATTCAAAGTTGATGGCATTTAGCTTCAAGGGCCATCTTTTATTTTTTATTTTTTTCAATTTTCCTGTACTTTTGAGTTGCTTGGTTTTGCTGGTTTAGTTTCCTCCACAGAAGGTGAGAAGAGAGAGAGAGAGCGGTGGGTGTGGGACAAGGAAAGCTAGCTGACGAGAGTGGTGAGTGATCCGTATATATGCAAATTATACTGTAATTTCAGAATTGTAATTAATTCTATATTAAATATAATATATATATATATATATATATATATATATATATATATATATTATATATATATATATAAATAATACGTGTTTTTTTATGTAGAATTATTTAACATTCTAAAAATAAAATTTTTATTTTTAATTATAAATACAACTTGGTTAGATTATTTACATAATTAGATTTTATTGTAATTAATATTATTTTATATATAAATTATTTATTAATTAATTTGATAACTAATTTAGATTTTTATTTATTTATTTATATTATAGTGGGTGAATAAAAGAAAAATATCAAATTAGATAGATATAAGATTTATAGTATATAAGCAACCGAAGCAGCATTAATTTATTTGTTACACAAAACGTGAGAAGCGAATATATGCTATAAGAATCTTATATTAATATACAGAAAAGATTGCAAATTATTATAGTATGTAAAATTTAATAATGTCAATATAAATATAAAAAATAGACTATTTCGATTAAAATCGAACCGAAATTTTGGAGAAACCAGAATCCTCGATTGCGGTTTTAGAATTGAAATTGTAAAGTCGCAATTCTATAGTTCCTAATGAGCTGAGAACACGCGATTTCAAAATTGTGGATAGACATGGTTAATTAAGGATACTACAACTTTTTTTATTTTGATAGGTTTTTAGGTCCAAGTAATTTTTTTTTCCACATTTATCTAATTTACATCTATCTAATTTACATTTAAATTTTATTTAGTAAATCTTGTTTTAATCAGCATATGTACTTGGATCACGAACTACATATCAGTATTCTTAAGAACTTTTTAGTCATTTCGTAGCAAAAGGATTGGGTAATTTGTCTCTTCCCATCTTAAGGTCAATTTCAATATGACCATGTCTGTTTTAAAACTAAATTAAACATCAATCAACTTCGAACTTAACTGAAAAATCATGAAATCGCCGAAAGGGTATATAAAAACGCAGCGCAATGCTTAGGGTTTATACTGTAATGTGTTAAAAGAAATGAAACATTTTTAAGGATACTTTAAACGAACATTCAAAAATAACTGTACGTGAAATTATGAGGTGAACGTTGAAAGCGACCTCATTTCCTAGGGAGGGTGTACCCCTGGGAGGTGAGCGAGCTGTTATAATACGAGTGTGTGGTTTTGTGAAGAGTAGCGACCTGTAGTATGGGGATGGCTTTTCATACAGGGTCGCGACCTCTTTTACTTTGGGCTGGGCACTTGGGCCCGATTTGTGGATCTAATGTATGTGAATCATTATGGGCCTAGTGGGTTGTATGTCCCGGCTTAATTGGGATATCTATGGAGAAGTTTTGTTATTTATGGGAACTGGCCATGAATGAGAAGTCCTAATTAAGAGACGATTGTGAGAATCCTGGTATACATGGAATTCTTATCGTGAAAGGTAACCCTAGATATTGGGATTCTTCTCCTATTCCTATAAAAGGAGCCCTCGACTTCTCTTTTGGGGTTAATGCTTGTTTACGCATTTTATTATTTTTGAGTGCACTAATATTATTGAGAGAGAAGAAGTGTGTTTTTCGCTTATTAACTTAAGCGTCGGAGGGCCTTAACGGGCTCGAAATCCGGCCCGTTCTAAGGCGCTGTTTTGCAAGAAGTTGAGGTCGCTGAGACGATTGCGGATTTTTTGGAGGTCGCTGTGTCGTGTTTGAAGGTTTTTTAGGTCACTGATCTCTATTTTTGAGGTTAGTACCCCCTCTATTTGATAGTTCAACCTTTTGAACTTATCAAATTGGCGCCGTCTGTGGGAAAGAGAGACATCGAGTCTTTGAGCGAAAGGCGTGAGAGACTGCACCAATCAAACATGAAAGAAAAAAACATAACACCGAGAGTTCTGGACTACGCGTCCGGATCTAATAATAAGAAGAAAAAGAATAGATTCCTACATCTTGGCGAGAAGGATGTCCCGGGAAATGAACAAGAGTACCCTCGCGTGGATCCTCTGACTCGAAGCGCGGGCAATACACCTCCACCTTCCCCTAAAAAGCAAGTTGGGAAGGGACTGGTGGAAGAGGTGGAGAAGCAGACGCCTGGGATAGAACCACAAAAATCAATCCCTGAGGCAACAGAAGGAGGAAACCCGCCGAAGGAGGTGCCCAGTCAGGGCAAGAAAGGATTTTTGGAAGGGCTTATGGACTTCGTACCTGTCGAAAAACAGGAGGAGTTGCGTAAGTATTTGGCGGGCGAGCTGAGTAGGGGGAATGATAYGGGTGAGAAGCTAAATGTTGACAAAGAAGGCGAGTCAACGGTTGGAGAAGGGAAGAAGAAGAAGGAACTCGGCAAGAGAAAGAAGGGAGATATCTCCAGTTCCTCCTCATCCGTGGATTCTCATGTTCGCACGCGGAGGGGAGTAAAATTGAAGCAAGATCGTTACAAGGGGAGAGGTCGCAAGTATCACAAAGGCGATGATGAGGGCGATACTCCTACCTCAGATTCGAGTAGTGACTCCGGTGGGAGGTCGCGGAAGAGTGGTAGGAGATATAAGGTGAGAAAGGAGGAGAGTGAGGTAGGGCCCCACACTAAGGCCTTCCGAGAGTTGCAGGAGGCCATGCTAAAGTTGCAGAAGCGGATGGATGGAGAAAGCCTGGAAGGGAGGAAGAGCATCCCTTCTCAGAAGAGTTGATGCACGCACCGATGCCTCGAAATTACAAGGAATTAGATTTTCAATACCGGGGAACGACTGATCCGGTCGCACACTTGCAGCTGTTCGAAAATGCAAGGATGACACATAACTACACGGGGGCTGTGGCATGTCGGGCCTTTGTATCCACCTTGAGYGGGATTGCACAGAATTGGTTTTTCCAACTCCCAAATGGAAAAATCACAAGTTATCAAGTGTTACGAGCTGCCTTCTTGAAACAGTTCTCCAGTGTCAGGCAGAGTGTGAAGACAGCCCAGTCGCTCTTCACAATGGTTCAGCGACCTGACGAAACGCTGAAGCAATATGTTAACAGATTCACCAACGCAACCTTGGAGGTCCCTACCGCGACGGATGAGATGAAAGCTGGGGCTTTGCATCAAGGCTTGAGGAGGGAAGATTTGCGGAGGTCACTTGTGAAGAAAGAAGCTCGCACGTATGATGAAGTCCTTGCGAGATGCCATAAATACGTGCAAGTGGAAGAGGAGGAAGAAGAACACAGATTGCGTTTCGGTAAGGAGGTCGCGAACACGAGGGAGAGAGTGCCGGAAAGAGAACCGAGGAGAGAACATAGAAGAGGCATGCGTGGGCTCTTGGCCTCGAATGCCGGGGTTAGTGTGAGCCAAGAGCCAAACATGAAAGTCTGGAGAGAGGAGGATTTCACGCCACTAGCTATGGCACAAGCTAAGGTGTTTAGTGTCATGGAACGCTCGGTACCTGACTAATACGTTGGCCGGAGGATCGCACGCCCGTCCCAACACATCCGAAAACTGTCTCCTTTTGCCGATTCCATAATAATTATGGGCACTTCACGGAGAAATGCCGACATCTCAGGGAGGAGATAGAGAGACTTATAAGGGCAGGGCATCTAAAGGAGTTAATCTACAAGGAGAAGGAGCCGGGCGAGCAAAGGAGGATGTTGCCCCCACCTCCACCGGGAGGTCCACTTCCTACTCAGGCCGCGAGGCAGGGGCGTCAGAGAAACCAGGAGTTCAGAGGGCCCCGAGGAAATAAGGGGAGGATAAATATGATTTCAGGGGGCCCGACGGATGGTGATTCTAACAATGCGCGCAAGAAGCACTCAAAATCAGCTCGCAATAGAACCTGGGAGGTCGCAAGTGTTAGTAGACAGCCGCATGTTGTGGGGCCAGTCATCTCTTTTGGCCCCAATGAGAGGCGTGGCCTACAGGAAGACCATAATGATGCGCTGGTAATTGAAGCAGAGGTAGCGGGCTATGAAGTCAGTAGGATCTTTGTAGATAATGGGAGTTCGGTGAACATTATCTATAAGGATTYCCTAGATCAGATGGAGGTGGACAAGAGGGTGCGATCCGTGAATACACCCATCTACGCGTTTAACGGAGCACAGGTGAATACGGAAGGAGAGATGACGTTGGAAGTAATGTTGGGAAAGGGTACAAGCCGAGTGAAGAAAAATCTGAAGTTTTTGATCATCCGCGGGAGGTCGGCTTACAATGTGATATTGGGGCGACCTGCCCTTAATGCGTTTCAGGCTGTAACATCGACCTATCATATGAGCATAAAGTACCCGGTGGGTGACAAAGTAGGAGAGGTCGTCGCTGAGCAACAGGTCGCAAGGTCTTGTTACCAAATGACGGTCAGAAGGGGATTGACGGAGAATAAACGGGGGAGAAATGATGATCAACCGGAGGGGGTACTCAGCGCGAAGAAGGTGAGAGAGCAAGAGACCTCTCTCCGGCCGAATGAAGAGTTGATGGAAATCTCCTTAGAAGAGGACCGGCCAGAGTATGTTACGAGGATGGGCACCTTGCTGTCCGACTCATTAAAAGAAGAGATGGTTAGCTTGCTGAGAGAGTTTCGAGATGTATTCGCTTTTGGGGAGAAGGAGTTGACTGGGGTCTCACCAGAGGTCGCGCAACATCATTTGAATGCGGACCCAGAAGCCAYACCTATAAAACAGAAGAGGAGACATTTRGGGCCCGAGCTCGATAAGATCATTGAGGAGGAAGTACAGAAGCTTTTGAAGGCTGGACATATCAGGGAGATTCAGTTCCCTGAGTACTTATCTAATGTTGTGATGGTGCCCAAGCCAGAGCAAAYGTGGAGGATGTGCATAGATTTTCGAGATCTGAACAAGGCTTGCCCTAAAGATCATTATCCTTTGCCAAGGATTGATCAATTGGTGGATTCTACCTCTGGGTGCGAGCTGTTAAGCATGATGGATGCTTCACAGGGATACCATCAGATACCTCTTGCTAAGGAGGATCAGCCTAGAGTGAGCTTCGTCACTTCTACCGGTACTTACTGTTTTGTATCCATGCCTTTTGGATTGAAGAACGCGGGGGCGACCTACCAAAGGCTGGTGGATCGTATGTTTAAGGGCCTGTTGGGGTCTACCATGGAGGTCTATGTGGATGACATGCTGGTTAAGAGCAGGCGAGCTGAAACGCATGTGGACGACCTGAGGAAGACATTTCTCATTTTGCGGCAGTATGGGATGAAGCTCAATCCGAAGAAGTGTGCATTCGGTGTAAAATCGGGGAAGTTTTTGGGGTACATGGTCACTGAACGGGGGATCGAGGTCAATCCTGAGAAGGTGCGAGCTGTTATGGAGATGCCTCATCCCCGTACCGTGCGAGAGGTACAGATTTTAACAGGTCGGATGGCAGGTCTTAGCCGATTTATTTCTAGGTCGGCGGAACGAGGTGTCCCTTTCTTTAGGGCGCTTCGGAAGGGGTCTCGGTTTGAGTGGACGAAGGAAGCAGCGGATGCCTTTGACGAGCTGAAYAAGTATTTAGCAGAGATACCACTGCTGACTAAACCCATGCCCGGAGAAGAGCTAATTTTATACGTATCAGTAGGTGAGGTCGCCGTGAGCTCAGTGCTGATAAGAGAAGAGGAAGGCATACAAAAYCCAATCTACTATATTAGCAGGATGTTGCGGGGTGCGGAGTTGAAGTACACCGAGCTCGAGAAAGGAGGTTTTGCGTTGGTTACCACGGCGAGAAAGCTGCGACCTTACTTTCTAAGCCATAGAGTGAAGGTGCGTACCAATTTGGCTCTGAAACAGGTTTTAGGTAATCCAAGTGTGTCTGGGCGTTTGGTAAAGTGGGCAGTAGAGCTCAGCGAGTATGATGTAGTGTATGAGCCCAGGACCGCCATCAAGGCACAAGTGTTAGCGGACTTTCTACAGGAAATGACAAAACAGGTCGACGAAGAGACAGAGTTGAAGGCGTGGACCTTATATACTGATGGGTCGACCATGGCATCAGGGGCAGGGCTAGGCATAGTTTTAACTAGCCCGGAAGGAGAAAACTTGGGATTTGCAGTTAAGTTGGGATTCAAGTCATCCAACAATGAGGCTGAGTACGAAGCAGTATTGCAGGGAATCAAGATGGCTAGCGAGCTGGGAGTTAGAAGATTGTGGGCGTACACTGACTCCCAACTAGTAGCTCGACAATTCGATGGTTCTTTTGAAGCTCGAGAGGAGCGTATGGCGATGTATCTGGGAAAGTTGCGAGAGGAGGCAGCTCGCTTTGATGAGTTTACATTGGAACATTTACCGCGAGCTGAGAATACACGGGCAGATCAGCTCGCCAGAATAGCAGGAGCATTAATGACCTGCGATACTCGGACGGTCACATTGATGCAGTTGGATACCAGCAGTGTTGAGAAGGGAGTAGAGATCATGGAGATTGAGGATAAAAGCGTCGGCATCGACCTAATGGAAGCATCGGCATCGACCTAATGGAAGCGTCGGCATCGACCTAATGGAAGCGTCGGAATTAAATAACCGCCGACCTTAAAAAAGCGTCGGCATCGACCTAATAGGAGCGTCGGCATCGACCTAATGAAGCGTCGGCATCGACCTAATGGAAGCGTCGGCATTAAATAACCATCGACCTTAAAAAAGCGTCGGCATCGACCTAATAGGAGCGTCGGCATTAAATAACCATCGACCTTAAAAAAGCATCGGCATCGACCTAATAGGAGCATCGACATCGACCTAATAGGAGCGTCGAAAAAGCGTCGGCATCGACCTAATGGAAGCATCGGCATCGACCTAATGGAAGCGTCGGCATCGACCTAATGGAAGCGTCGGAATTAAATAACCGCCGACCTTAAAAAAGCGTCGGCATCGACCTAATAGGAGCGTCGGCATCGACCTAATGAAGCGTCGGCATCGACCTAATGGAAGCGTCGGCATTAAATAACCATCGACCTTAAAAAAGCGTCGGCATCGACCTAATAGGAGCGTCGGCATTAAATAACCATCGACCTTAAAAAAGCATCGGCATCGACCTAATAGGAGCATCGACATCGACCTAATAGGAGCGTCGAA
>BMAC01001154.1:52124-75030 GCA_014905375.1 Phtheirospermum japonicum
AGGGGGGCAAAATACTGACGGGAAGTGTTACTGACGGCCGATGCCCGTCAGTAGGCCGTCAGTATTTCTAACGGATACGTTAAAGCTGTCCAGTATCCTGACGACAAAAATGCTGACGGCCATTTTCCGTCAGGAGGCCGTCAGTATTCCCTATACTGACGGAATCCTGACGGATTTGGCCGTCAGCATTGCCGGATTTTTTTTGTAGTGCAATTCTCCTTACATGAAATTATTATTATTAAACAATATAGTTGATGTTTCCCCAAATTTATTAAAAGTGCAACATATATTTAAATTAGTTTGATATTAGACTCGAATGACATATAAACTAACGAAGTAGCAAGAAATGTTATTAGCCCAACGTAGTATGCGAAACATGTACATATGTTAGGAGAATTTTTCATTAATATATAGGAGTTGTGTATATATATGATCGAGAATATATCACTCTTATAATTATATTGTAAGATATTATTTCAAAAATAAACTGTATGATTTGGGTGTGTATGTATATTAATATAAATAATATATTAAATACATTAAAACTCCACATAGGATGGTTATATTAAAATTCATGTATTTCAATAATTTTAGACATAATTAATCGTGTACTTTGTAAAATCCATATCATTAAGGATTTCTCATAAATTTATCTAAACAAATTATTTTGAAAGTAATTATATGAAAAGAGAAAGGCTTGAAAAACTATGTCATATTCAATTTCATATTAAATAATTCTCACTGCCTTTTTCTATTTATAATTCATTTTGGTTTCAAATCATATGATATTGTAGAGTAGAAAATCTCATACGACACAATAAATGATGTGCAAATATATATACATATATATATCAAAATATAAAAATTAATAAGATAATGATATTTTTTCAAAGTTAACATTAATTGATTGCTAATACATTAATCCATATTGATAATTAATATGCATGAATTATCTAAAAATGTATTCCTTAATTGATTGGGTTTAATCATTTACATTATAAAAATATATTCCTTAATTGTAGGGAATGTTAAATTTACATAGTGAGTCTTTGTAAGATATAAATACAATCCGGATATATAAGATAATTATAAAATTTTATTGATTATAATAATCAATCTAAACTTTTATTAGGAAGGATTTCCTTATTTCAGTTACGAGAGATAATTCGGTCAATCATAACTTTCGGGATTTATGCATTAGACATAAATTCACTCAATTGAAGTGAGAATATATATATATATATATATATATAATATATATATATATATATATATATGTGTGTGTGTGTGTGTGTGTGTGTGTGTGTGTGTGTGTGTGTGTGTGTGTGTGTGTGTGTGTGTGTTTCCTCATTCATTTGAAATTATATTTTTAATTATTATACATAATAAAAACTACAAAGAAAAGGAAAAAGAATAATATTAATTGCAATGGAAAGTTTCCATGGCCGAAAAATCAAAATATTTTACATGTAAAAGTAAAAAAATAAAAGTGTAAAAGTAAAACAGAAAATGTACGGGAGAAAAGAGAGGCGGAGAAAGATTAGGGTTCTCATTAATCTAAGGCCCCTTTATATAGGGTACCAATTACACAGTTCCATAATTACAAAAAGGCTAATGAATACCTAAATTACCCTCATCAATAAATTGTTGATAAAGACACACTAAATGTATATTTCCTTTAACACTACCCCTTGTGTCAAGTCAACAAGTAAAATGGTGCATGGGTAGTTGTCTCGTTAAAAACCTCTGCCAAGTAACAAATCCCAATGGGAAAAACAAAACTTGGTCGAAGGGAAAAAGAGTACAACGCACATAATGATATCACCTCTCCCCCTGATACGTACATCTATCAAGAGAGTTTAGAAAGTCTTCCCATACTTATATTCTTCACATGTTTCTCAAATATGGCTTGAGGAAGTGATTTGGTAAAAATATCAGCCACATTTTCTTCGGAGGTCACTTGAATAACTTGAATCTTGACCAACGTCTATTATTGCTGACTATAGAAAAACTTTGGTGATATATGCTTCGTGTTGTCACCTTTGATATAGCTCAATTTTATCTGTTCAATGCAAGCCTCATTATCTTCTTAAATACGAGTAGACTCTCCGGTGGTAGACTCCAAACCACTAGTCCCTCGAATATGTGTGATGATAGACCTTAACCATACACACTCACTAACTGCCTCATGAAGAGCAATGATCTCTGAATGATTAGCAGAGGTAGCTACAAGAGCTTGTTTGGTTGATCTCCAAGATAATGTTGTGTTCCCCATGGTAAATATATAACCAGTTTAAGAACGTCCTTTACATGGGTCTGAGAGATATCCAGCATCGGCAAAACCAACTAAAATATTATTAGGTGTTTCAGTGTAGGGGTTGACACCCTCTCTTTTGACATTTTCTTTAGGGGTTACAAATTCATCTGTGGCCCCTCTTGTCTTTCTATAAGGGAAGAACAAACCCATGTCAACGGTTCCTTTTAGATATCGAAATATATTCTTGGTACCATTCCAATGACGCCTCGTTGTTCCTTAGATAAATCTTGCTAACAAGTTCACTGAGAATGAAATATCTATTCGTGTAAATTGAGCTAAGTACAATAATGCGCCTATTACACTTAGGGAATTTTCAGCTCCCAGTAGCTCTTCGTCATCTTCCTTTGGACAAAATGGGTCCTTCTTTACATCTAGATTCCGACCGATCATGAGAGTGCTAACAGGGTGCACTTTATCCATATAAGCATCTTTTAGATATATGCAGACTGGTGGATTAGTATTCCACAAACTCGGTGTTCTAGTTCGATGCCTAGACAAAACCGAGTTTTTCCAAGATCTTTCATCTCAAATTCAGATTTCAAATAGCTATAGGTTTATCTTGTTTCATCAAGAGTGCCTATTATGTTCATATCATCGACATATACAGCTATAATTGCAAATCTGGAACTTGTTTTCTTTATAAAAATGCAGGGGCATAGTTCATCGTTCTTATATCCTTTCCCAATCAAGTAGTCACTTAAGCGGGTATATGAATCACACGTATTTGTCACAACTTTTGTATAATTGGCTAGTGTTTTAGTTAGATTTGTTGTTAATTTTGGTATAAGTTGGATTGATTGAGCATATATTTGTATTTATTTATCTCTGACTTATTTTACCATATTTTATGTTTATTTTAGGTATTTTGAAATCTTTCGGTGTTAAGGTGGGTGAGTGTGGGCCCGCGAGTGGAGTTTCAAAGAAATAGGGCCCTGATTTGTTATATTACAGTTGACACTGGGTATGTCATCCACACTGGGTTACCCAGTGTCAGAAACTCTAGCAGAAAGATCCCTCCGATCGGACTGGGAGACCATCTGATCGGATGTAAGCGTTACAAACTCGGATTTTGTGAAGATTTTCAGTTACGAAAGGGGTATTTAAAGGTTACAAAAGGCCAAGAACTCAGCCCCATTCAGATATACGAAAAAAAATCATTAGGAATCCATTCGGGAACCAATAATCCCTCGTCCAGTTCGTGACAAACCAGGTCGAGAAGACATTCTCGAACCTCTTAGGGATGACAACCCATGAGCGTTCTTGAGTTTTTTTTTTCATTCTATTTTCCCTTTTTCCAATTAAAACCTTAGTTTTCATATTTTAGATAGATGTTAGTTTGGCTATTGTTAATCGTTGGAATTGGAGGTTCGTGACAAGTTTCCAGAATACTAACATGGTTCATCTTATCTCCGGAATAGCTAAAGTTGTCAAGGATTTCATTATAGTGATAAGCACTTTTATCCAAATTTAGTAATCTCTAAACTTAGTTCTCATTGGTTCGTTTTGATTTTTAGTAATCTTATTTGGATATTGTGTTTGGATTATTCGTTTGATTCGTTTATATTTGGATTATTGTGAATCATTTGCTGAGGAATTTTTTTGGTTAACTAGTGCTTGGAATTGTTTAGAACCATTGCTTGGAATTGTCAGGTGTTTAATCTACACGTTGGGATTGACAACCCCAATTCTTAGACTAAGTGTTCGATAAAATGCCCAAGTGGTCGGGGAGACAATTCCAAGGCCCTAGACCCCTGTTATATTAATCATTTAAAAAGGTTTTCAATTTCGTTTTAGAATTTTTTTTTAAGCTTTTTATAAACTTTAGTTAAGTTCTTGCATAGAGATTGACGCTCTCTTTGCAAGATTAGTTTTTAAATCGCTAGTAGTATGAATCATCGTACTTGATATTAAAATTCACAAAACAAAAACCCCTTTGTCCGCGTGTTTAGCGTAGCATTTTGTTATTTTCTCATTTGTAAATACAAACACAAAAACAACTTCCAATTAGTCTTCCTCGAGAGATCGACTCGAGTTAACTTGCCAGTCTACAAGTGACCCCTTTCTCTTGCGGGCGAACTTAAACCTTTCAAAAGTAGACGCGCACTGTTTAACTGGATTTTAATTTTGAAAGAAACACAAAAGTTCGGCTCAAGATTTGGCGCCGTTGTCAGGGAAGGTTAACACTACAAGAAAAACTGTAAATTAGAGATGGATTTTTAGAGACAGATTGTTCCGTTGCTAATAGAGACAGATTAGCAACGGAATAGCAACCGATATTTTCAATAATTTTTAAAAATTTTATTTTTAATTAATTTAGCAACGAAATTAATATCCGTCTCTAATTAGCAACAGAATATTGGTCTGTCTCTAATTAGCAACGGAATAGCAACCGATAAATCAGTTGGTAATGTTTTTTCCCACTTTTATTTTTTGTTTAGCAACGGAATATATTTCCGTATCTAATTAGCAACGGAATCTATTTCCGTCTCTAAATAACTCCCTCCTTTTCTTTTTATTTATCAATTTTAGAGACGGATTAAATATCCGTCTCTAAATATTTTCCCATTTTCTTTTTTTTATTAAACAGTTTTAGCGACAGAAGGGAAATCCGTATCTAATTCTTTCCCCAAAATTATTACCTCGTCCAGTTGAACAGAAAATAGACGCCAGCCATTCGTTTCTGTAACCCAGCGATTCTTGAGCTCGTTTTCTCCAAAAATTTTCGTTTCAATCCCGCTCGTTTTTCCTTGATTTTCGTTTTTCGTTCACAGTTTCCCACTCGTCGTTGTCAATTTGAGATTCCATTCCCTAATTATTTTCTCCCGCTGCCCTAATTATAATTTTGAGAATAAACACCCAATGAAGGCGCAATCTGGAGAGGGATCCAAGGAATTCCATGGGAGAGGTTAAGGATATCCAGGGAGAAGTATAGAAAGGCTAGGTTATCTGTAAAATCAACCATTCTTCATTTTTCAGGTATGATATGCTCCATTTCGTGTTTCGAAGTTTGACAATAGATTTTTGTTTGAGCTCAGTTTATTTCTAGGGATTAGACAGCATACAGATAAATGTGTTGATGTTTTGTATATTTTGATTTTTTTTTTGGTTATTTTTGTTTGGTATTCACATTATCTATGGCACTGAGTTGGATGAGCATTTGATTTTGAATTTTTTTTTTGTTTTAATTTCTGTTTTACTAAGCCCTTTCCATGCGTTTCTCTGCAATATTTATTTTGGGGGTGGGGTGGGTACATTGTTAAATATGATTTGTAAGATTTTAGTTAATTATGAAATCTCTACCTCCATGATTGTTTGGATTCTTTGATATCTCAAATAGCGGCAACACTGTGTGTTTTCTAAATGAGTACGAGTACAGCTCAAAAAATGCAAGGTTCTTTGTTCTGTGATATAATACGTCTAGTGTACTCGGTCAAGTATGATAATCCTTATTGTCTATGTGAGATGACCTTTGAAAACTATTCAATGTTATTTATATTCCTGTTTTACTAAATAGAAAAATAAAATTAAAAAAATTGGTTGATGTTTTAGAATTATTGATTTATTAAATGCAATCTGTTTCATCTGGAGAATCATTGATTTGTAACAATGTTGGGAGTTAAAAACTTGGATTATTATGAGAATTGCATAAATATGGATGAAGTTTGTATGCTGCATGAACTTATTTATTTAATTGATTGATTAATTGATTCATCGACCGAGTAATGTGAATCAAACAGAAGAGTGTTGTCAAGCCATCCGCAATGGATCAAACAGTTTCCTTTTTTCAATATATTAGTTGTAAGCAATGGCATGTCAGCACACATTTCCAGCTCAGCAGATGATCCAGCATGTGAAGACAAAGATGACTAAGCTGAGCAAAGGACAAACCAGAGAGAGGGAATGAGCTGAACGTATGCATGAAGACAAAACCATCCAGCTGTGAAAACAAGAAAGGATTCGGTGCTAACAGGGACATAATGGTGTAGCTAGACCGTAGCTTGTATAACCCTAGATTCTAGATAAGTCCAAAGCATTGTATATATATGGTTTGAGAGAGCTGCTGTAATGTATGAAAAACGAAAATAAGAAAATACAGTAACCCTATTTCATAAAGCTGTAAATTTTATGTTTTATCTGCTTTCTTAACATGGTATCAGAGACAGTCTCTGACCTATCTCTGTCAAACATTTATTTTACCCAGATCTGATGGCTACAACTGCTGAAGGAGTTGCAGGGGGACCACCTGCTGAAACTGTTCAATTGCAGAGTCAACTTGTGAGTATTAAACTCAATGAAGGCAACTTTTTGCTTTGGGAACAACAAGTGATGGCAGCCATTCGTGGATATGGCTTGGAGGGCTTTCTCAATGGTCAACATCCTGCTCTAAATAGAATCTCTGAAGGAGGTATGATTAATCCACAATTTATCAAATGGATGAAGCAAGATCAACTCATTGTGTCCTGGCTTTTATCTTCTTTATCTGAAAATATTCTCATTACAACTGTGGGGCTCAACAGTGCTAAAGAAATATGGTATTGTTTAAAATCAAGCTTTGCTAGTCACAATAGAGCCAAAGTCATGCAATTAAAACTTCAGCTACAGTCTATCAAGAAAGGAGCTTTACAAATGAGAGAATATTTTGGAAAAGTGAAAAATGTCTGTGATATGCTTGGATCGTTGGTGAAAGGATCAGTGAAGCTGATCAAATAATGTATCTGTTGAATGGATTAGGATCAGAATATAATCCATTGATTGTTTCTTTCACAATAACGGCTGAAAGGTTTACAATGGCTGAAGCATATGCTGTTTTATTAAGTTTTGAGAATAGGTTGGAAGGATTGGATGGTGCTAATGAAAGCCCACACTTTAGTGCTAATTTGACTACTCAAGCATCTGGTTTTGGAGCAAGAAGAGGCAGAGGTCGAAATTCTTACCAATATCAAGGTAACAGAGACCAGTACTCAGCAAATAGAGGAGGAAGAAGCTACTTAGGTAGAGGAAGCAGTTTCAGAGGTAGAGGAGGTAGGTTTGGTGCTAACCGAGCAAGGTGTCAAATTTGTGGTTATAGCAACCACATGGCTGATAAATGTTACTACAGATTTGACACAAGTTATCAGGGCAGCAATGGAGATAAAAGTCAGAGGGATCAGATGAGCAGCAACAACAACTCTATGGCAAATGTTGCCAGTTTTGGTTCAGCAAATTCTGAGATAGGTCATGAGCATTATTGGTATCCAGATTCTGGTGCAACAAATCATTTGACTTATGATCTGGGAAGTCTGAATATGTGCAGTGATTATCAGGGCAATGAAACAGTTCAAACAGCCAATGGTGCAGGTATGTCTATAGCTCATCATGGTAACTCTTTAGTGATCTCCAATGACCATACTTTTGCCCTTAACAATCTCCTTCACATCCCACATATTACTAAAAACCTACTTAGTGTATCTCAGTTTGCAAAGGATAATAAGGTATTTTTTGAGTTTCATCCTTCTTTCTGCCTTGTGAAGGATCAAGCAACAAAGGGAGTGCTACTCAAAGGGATTCTCAATGATGGCCTATACAGTTTTAGACTCACACCTTGCCAATCTCTTCAAACAAATTCTCCTTTTCAATCAAGTGTCAATTCAGCTCAACTCTTGAATAAGTTAGATATAAGCCTATGGCATTCCAGACTTGGACATCCCTCTTATGAGGTTGTAAAAAGAGCTTTGACACATTGTAATTTGCCCTATTCTGATAATAAAGGCACTCTTTTATGTTCCGATTGCTTGAGTTCTAAAATGCACAAATTACCATTTGCTGACTCTCAATCTCATGCTTATAAGATTTTGGATGTCATACACAGTGATCTTTGGGGGCCTGCTCCAATCTTATCTCATGATGGTTATAGATTTTATGTTAGTTTTATTGATCATGCCTCAAGATTCACTTGGTTTTACTTGCTTAAAGCTAAATCTGATACAAAGGCTGCCTTCTTGCACTTTAAGGCACTTGTTGAGAATCAATTCAAAACCTCAGTCGAATGTCTCCAATCTGATGGAGGAGGGGAATTCATAGGACTCAGACAAATTCTTGAACAGTGTGGAATTAAACATCAGAAATCTTGTCCCCACACACCTGAGCAAAATGGCCTAGCAGAGAGGAAGCATAGGCACATTATACAAGTAGCCTTGTCCCTTATGTCCCAATCTAATATCCCAAATAAATTCTGGAGTGAAGCTTTTAGCTCAGCAGTATATTTGATCAACAGGACTCCTACCAAACTTCTTAATTACAAAACACCTTTTGAAATCATTAATACAGAAAGGCCATATTACCTTTTCCTTAAAAATTTTGGTTGTTTGTGTTTTCCCCTTCTTAAACCATACTCATCACACAAATTACAGCCCAGAAGTCTACCTTCAACCTTCATAGGTTATAGCCCTCATCACAAAGGGTACAAGGTTCTCCTACCATCAAACAAAATAATTATAACAAGGCATGTCCTTTTTCAAGAAGATGTTTTTCCTTTCAAGGCCAACAATACTGTACCTAACACAGTTGAAACTCATAATGATAATGAATTTACACCTCTGATTCAACTGTATAATATCAATCCTAATCCGCATACAAATGCACATTCTCCTCCACATTCACCTTCTACAGGCCTCCAGCATCATTCTCCTGGTGAAACACCAACTTCACCAGCCACCAATGCATCTACTTCCTCTCCATCATCTCATACTTCCTCTACACACTCTATACCAATTGGTCAGATCACTATAGACCTACCTATTGAGCAAATAGATGTACCTGTTCCAGCTAATCCTTTTGTGCAGAATAATGCAGAAAATGCAGGTGCTCACCCCATGCAGACAAGATCAAAATCAGGCATTCACAAACCAAAAACATATACAACAGCAATCCAGGATAACCACCATGAGCCTAAGACAGCTGAAGAGGCAATTAATATTCCTATGTGGAGAGAAGCTATGACTGCTGAATACCAGGCTCTCACAAGAAACAAGACTTGGTCCCTTGTTCCACTTCCTGAAAATAGAAGAGTGATTGGTTCAAAATGGGTGTTTAAGATTAAAAGGAATTCAGATGGATCAATTGCAAGGTACAAGGCAAGGTTGGTGGCCAAGGGGTATACTCAGGCTCCTGGATTAGATTATACAGACACATATAGTTCAGTTGTAAAGCCAGCTACTATTAGAACAATTCTATCCTTGGCAGTTACAAAGGGATGGTCCATCAAGCAATTTGATGTTGATAATGCTTTCCTAAATGGTGAATTAGATGCTGATATCTACATGGAGCAACCTGTTGGCTTCATCAATACTGGAGAACAAGGATTGGTTTGTAAACTAAACAAGGCCCTATATGGTTTAAAATAGGCCTCAAGAGCTTGGTCAAGCAAATTTGGCAATGTTCTGCTCTCACTTGACTTCACTCTTTCCAAATCTGATACATCCCTTTATATTAAACATAGTAAGTCCTCCTGCATACTAATCATGGTTTATGTAGATGATATCATCATAACTGGAAGCTGTGACTCAGAAATGAAGACTCTTATTCAAGCCCTACATAAACATTTTTCTCTCAAGGACCTTCGCAGTTTACATTACTTCTTAGGAGTAGAAGTCAGCACAGATCAGACAGGAATGATATTAAGTCAGAGGCAATACATCTCAGAGATCCTTGACAGAGTAGGGATGAAGGGGGCAAAAGGTGTTGTTTCTCCAATGATCACTCATCCTACTCTATCAAGATTTACAGGGCAACCAATTGAAAATCCTAGACTCTACAGGCAGGTGGTTGGAGCACTACAATATGTTACTTTAACTAGGCCATACATAAGCTATGCTGTAAATAAAGTTAGTCAATATATGCAGAATCCTTTGTCCACTCATTGGAAGGCAGTTAAAAGAATCATGAGGTACCTAGCTGGAACAAGGAATTTTGGACTGAATATTACAGCATGTAAGAGCTTCAATATAGTGGCTTATGCAGATTCAGATTGGGCCTCGGATATTGATGATAGGAGATCAACTTCAGGGGTTTGTATGTATCTAGGTGATAATCTAATTTCATGGAAGGCTAAGAAACAAGCTACAGTCTCAAGATCCTCAACTGAGGCCGAATACAGAAGTCTTGCTGTCACTATATGTGAGATGATGTGGATGAGATCATTGCTGCAAGAACTCAGAATTTATGCATCCAAACCTGGAATAATATGGATGGACAACCTGGGAGCAATAGCTCTATCAAACAATCCTATTAATAATGATAGGGTTAAGCATTTTGAACTTGACCTACACTTTATCAAAGAGAAGGTGAAGGCTGGGATAGTAAGAGTACAACATTTACCTGCTCATGATCAAATTGCTGATATAATGACTAAGCCATTGACAGGGCAATTCTACTGTAGGCTTAGAAATAAATTGACTGTGGTTGGCAAACCCTACGTACAATTGAGGGGGCATGTAAGCAATGGCATGTCAGCACATATATCCAGCTCAGCAGATGATCCAGCATGTCAAGACAAAGATGACTAGGCTGAGCAAAGGACAAACCAGAGAGAGAGAATGAGCTGAACGTATGCATGAAGACAAAACCATCCAACTGTGAAAACAAGAAAGGATTCGGTGCTAACAGGGACATAATGGTGTAGATAGACCGTAGCTTGTATAACCCTAACTTCTAGATAAGTCCAAAGCATTGTATATATATGGTTTGAGAGAGCTGCTGTAATATATGAAAAACGAAAATAAGAAAATACAGTAACCCTATTTCATAAAGCTGCAAATTTTATGTTTTATCTGCTTTCTTAACATTAGTGATTCAAAATTAACCAAATATAATGAATTGAATTTGATGAGAATATTATTGGATTTATAACTCATTCACCAAATTAACTTCTATATTACTTTCAAGATTCATAATTACTGAAGAAAAGTGGGACAATTGTTAATCACCTATAAGAAGAGCAGGTGGGACAGTTCAACTAACATGTATATAATATATATATATATATATATATATATATATATATATATATATATATATATATATATATGAATGTTATTAAACAGAAATAATAAACAAATGCCTTGCTCAAGTTTAAGGAAAGGGTATAGTAGCTTATTCATTAAGCAGGCCATACAGATTATTATGTTTTGGATGATTTTTGTGCATGCTTTTCTTCTTTTCTAGCAAGAAAATAATAATCATCCATAAAACCGATATAAGATGGATAAGTTAGTTGGTATGTGGAATAATTAGTAAAGCCTATTTATTGTTGGCCTATTAAACAGAGTGATGCTAATTAGCTTAGTGGTCTTGCACGCTTATGCGACTGCGGGAAAAAAGAAAAAAAAAAGAATATTCCTAGTGATGGAAATATCTTGTGTTTGAATTAAAACTACAATAAAATGGAATATAGAGTGCTTTTGCATGGCGGCTCATATACTTGGAGAGCCTTCTTTGTCTGACTCTGGAAACTCACACCATCACCATATTCCTTATGGAGTTCCACACATGCTTAATACAAGCTATATGTAGGGAACAAAATCATACTAGTAGCTTTTCTATTCGCCGCCGTGATTCCAGTTTCTTCTGTCGTCAAACGATTGGTACGCCGATTCCCTTTTCATGTGTTTTTATATTATTTTTTATGTAAAAATTTGATATAATATCATTTAAAGGCGTGTTTTTTTTTCTTTTTAATTATTTTTGGTCTTATCTGATGCATTGGGGGTTTTAGGTTACATGCTAATTTTTTAAGAGTTTTTCTACCTTGTTTTATGATATTAAGCTCATGTTGAAAGATTGCGTATTGCTTTAATTTTGGAACGAGTCAAATGTTATTTATTTGTGAAAAGCAGAATTATGCAGGCAGAATGTTAGTTTTTCTTTTTCTTTAATAAATAATATCAGCTTTGTATGTTGAATCAAAGTTAAAACAGGATACATAAACAATGTGTTCAATCAATAGAATTGGACTTCTGGACTTCGAATTGATTATATTTCTAAATCTCAGTTTTACAGCTTTAATAATCTCTTTCTTATCGAAAAGTATGTGAGCACGCTTGTGTTTTCGAATTTATGACTTTACCACACTTTGTTGTTCAAGTTCTAATGATATTTTTGTTGGCCCTTGCTTGGTTTAATTGCAGAATGCTCCATATTTGTGCAAAAAAGATGGCATAACTCTTCACTGCCCTCYTGTAAGCTCAACTAATTATCAATATTTTTCTCATGTTATTGCCTTTTCTCTTTTTAAATGGCATTGCTTTCATGCAAGTAGGTAAAGGAGACTCCATCACTTTGGGAAAATCCTTATTCAGCCACTACATCATGAAAACCTTGTGCTGAACGACGTGAGGGCATAATTTCAGGTACTGAATTATATATATATAGATGTTTGTGTGTGTGTGTGTTTTGTTCTCATAATTAAATTATATATTAATGATTCTTTTCTTTCCTCACCTTGCAGATATTCATGCCGAGAATGAAACAAATGGCTATATATTTATACATGCCGAGGGTGGTCTTAACCAACAAAGAATTGTTGTATGTGATCCGTGTCTTGACTCGCAATTGATTTTTTTTTTTTTAGTTAATCATGTATAATCCACCACGTGATTCTCAGATATGCAATGCTGTTGCTGTTGCAAAGATCTTGCTACTCTTATTTTGCCCGTTCTGAAGCAAGACCAGATATGGAAAGATCAAACGTTAGTGAAGTTGACTAAATCTGTACAATGCATGGTGTTTTATAATGTGCACTATCTATTAAACTATATATTAGGATTGGAGGTGTTTATAATACAGAGTTATCTGCAGGAAGTTTGAAGACATATTCGATGTGGATCATTTTATCGACTACTTGAAAGATGATGTGCAGATTGTGAGAGATATTCCAGAATGTATACATATATTTTTCATCCTTGTCGTTTTTCATTTTAGATGTTGCCGTTTGACATTTAGGATATTATCATTTTATCTTTTGGTATTATAAATGCTGTGACTTTTTATTTGATATTATTTTTGTTTGTCACTTTGTATTTTGGATATGCTGTCACTTTTTCGTTTAATATTTTAATTGTCATTTTGTATTTTGGGTTGAGTTAAATTTGAGGTATTTTCTAGTTTATTTGGTGATTTAGTATTTGTTTGAAAAATATTTGGTTACAGGTAAAAATGTAAAATATTAAGAAGGTTTGTTTTTGATACATTAAAATTAGCAACGGATAATCAATTCCGTTACTAAAAATAGGGTTTCTATTTTGGCAACGGATTTATTCTGTTGCTAAATTTCCAAATTAGAGACAGAATGTCCGTTTGCTAAATAGCAACGGATCTATTTTGTTGCTAAAATAGCTAAAAACAGAGTTTCTATTTTAGCAACGGATTTATTCCGTAGCTAAATGTCCAAATCAGAGACAGAATTTCCATTGCTATTTAGCAACGAACTTATTCTGTTGCTAAAATTCGGTATTAGAGAGAGATTTTCCGTCTCTATTTAGCAATGGATTTATTTCTGTTGCTAAATAGCAACGGATTAGAGACAGATTATTCTGTCTCTATTTAACAACGGAATTAATTCCGTTGCTAATTTTAGCAACGGACATTATTTTCTGTTGCTAATAATTAGCGACGAGCATTATAGCAACGGATTTGGTCGGTTGCTAATCCGTTGCTATTTTAATTTAGCAACGGAAATAACTTATTAGCAACGAAAAAATCCGTTGCTAATTTCCTGTTTTCTTGTAGTGTAAAGGTTGTAATTTTTGTATTTGCTCTTTGTGACCTTGTTTGTGTTTAGTGATTATTTCTTCTTTTTTTTTCGTTTTTGTTATTTTCCGCCGGTATGTTTAATCTCGTGCGTTGAGTGTTGTGTATGCAAGGTACCTCGACGACCAAAGCCGAGATTCAACAAATCATTTTCAGAGAGAGAATGTTTAACTCTTCCACTTGTTTTAATCTTTAACCGATCACTCGATGGAGTCAAGCGATACGAGACTACAATTTCGATGAATTCTACTATGAGCAACTCCCGGTATTTCATGGGCTCCCGAGTGAGGATCCATTCGACTTCATCCAAGAGTACGACTACATAACAAGAACCTTCCTCATTTTAGGCCTTATGAGGGATAAAGTGGAAGTGCGACTCTTCCTCTACACATTAAAGGGTCGGGCAAGGAAATTATTTATACACTCAGAGTCTGATTCCTCAGGAATGTGGGAGGATGTACACGATTGGTTCGTGGAGACGTTCTACTCATTTGAATGGGCCCCACCTCCAAATTCTTACAATGTGAGCCTTAACGATACACATGCTTCACCCAACCACTACAACACGAATTTTGAACCTTCATACACTCCTTCCGCCTCACCTTCTTATTACATGGGATATGACTCGTATGCTCCATCCGAATTTAATTCTTTCTATCCGAGCTAAGACTCTTATGCCCATCACAACTTGATTCCGTACCATCCGAGTTATGAAGAATATATTCCAAATGATCAATTTTTGGATCGAAAGCGAGATCTAAAAGCTGAGACCATTCGTCATTGGGATGAGCTTGTGTAATCGAATCAAGATTTAGCGCAATCGATTGAGCAACTCATGAAGAGTATTGAAACGATGTTGGGTCAAATTATGGTTTCTTTGGAAGAAAGGGAAAACCAAAAAATCTATAATCATCCCGATGCTCCACTCAATAATAATTCTTACTCAGTTATCCGTGCTAAGGTGGAACATCTTACTTTTGAAGAGTTGCCAATTCTTAATGTAGTGGAGCCCACCTTGGAGTTTGGTGATTCAAGCTTGAATGCTTGTTTGGGATAGTTGTGTGAGGAGATGGAGATTGAGGATTTAGTTGAGATCGCCTATTTTGCGATTGATTATGAAGTTTTGGGTAATAGTATAAGGGCATTGCCGTTGGAGATTCCGAATGAGGATGTTGGTGACTCGGACTTACTTTCTCTTTGTGGAGATGTTAGAGTTGTGTTACCGGATTTGGAGGAGGTTGTGTTTTCTGAGCCGCATTGCATTTTACCCAATGCTTTGAGCAATCTTAATGTTGAAGCAGTAGAAGAGGCAATCGAAAAGGAGTTTGGGTCGGTCGATGATCATTCATTTTGTTCGACTGACTTCCTAGTCATTCCGTGACCGAGCATTGTTCCACACTCTGACTGACTTTCGATCTCTTTTTGGTCATCGATTACTCATGTTTTTCACCTCCAAAGCCGGTTGGAGTTTTTATTTCTCTCATCATGGGACCTGCTCGTCGTGCCACCTTAGTAATCTTCATCACCCACTATTACTCTTGGAGAACACTAAGGCGTGACACAATCGTCATTTATTTCTGGATCCCAGATAACATCACCTTTGTAAGTCGTCGAGCAAAAGACGTTAAAAATTGCACTTCTTGGGAGGTAACCTAAGTTTTTATTATTTTTGTCCATTATTCTAATTATATTGTTTTTCTTATTTTATTTTTATACATATTTTTGTGTATGCTTGACTGGAGTTGGATAAGTGTGGTAATGGTTTGTTGAGTTGTGCAGAAAAAGTGTGAAAAATGATGGTTTTCCAGGACATCCGATCGAATGAGGGAAATTGACCGGTCGGACAAAGCACACTGGACTGCTGTCCAACCGGATTGGTGCAGTGACCAGTTGAATGGAGGCAACAGACCTACTTGAAACCATCACCCCATTTGTAGAGTTCCATCTTTCCCTCTGGACGACATGGACATTTAGGCAAGCCCGAGCCACAGTATTGTAACACTTTCTATCCCAACTCTCGTTTGTCATTTTTTGTGATTTTGTTTGATTTTTCCGTTATGTGTTTTGTGCTTGAGTGTTTGTTTAACTATTCGACTAACTATTCGCATGATAATTGACTCGACGTTTTCCTTTTTCCTTGTATTGATATATATAATAGCAATGCGGACATTGCTTACTTTTGTGTGTGTGTGTGTGTGGGGGGGGGGGGGGGGGGGGGGATAGTCTATGCATGCGTAGTCGTTTTGGTCGAATGGTTCTGTTTGAGTCTTTCTTTGTTGTGACGTACGAATCAACCAATTATTTATGTCAACGTATTTTGAAATTATTCCCATACTTATTTGTGTTTGTAATGGCTTGCCTGTCGGAATCATGTATTATGTGATATATCGTTAGAGTCTTTTGAGCTTGTTTAAGTGCAAAATTTTTCAAAAACTACTTATATATATTTATTTAAAACAACACTTGGTCGTTAGTAATTTTGCGAAACTCTTAAAACTCGATCTTCTTTTTTTCAAAAGTTTGAATAAAACCCTAGTAAGAAGCTTTGTGTGTTTATCAACATTTTATGCTGTGATTCGATAAGAGTTTTGAGAAGTTCCTAAAGTCACATGTGTATATTTGGTTTTGGAAATGATGATAGGCACATATAAAACCCGATTTCGGCTATATTCATAAATAAAAACCACTATAAATTCCTAATGATCCCCTTTGAGCCTTTATTCCGTCTCTTTGTTAGCCATGAGCATAATTGTAGCTCTTATTTCATTTAAATTTGTGAGATGAGAGTTTTATTTATCATTGGTTTAATGAGATATGACAAATGCAGGGTGGGAATTAGTGGGACACTATTATTAAAAGAAGAAGAAGAAGAAGAAGAAGAAGAAGAAGAAGAAGAAGAAGAAGAAGAAGAAGAAGAAGAAGAAGAAGAGTTTAGTTAAGAATAAGGTCTATTTATAAAGGCAAACGAGTATAGAAGGAACTAAAACTCTTGTTCCTTAAGATCGGGTGAGTTTATTCAGTTTTGGGTGAGAAATATCCTTAGTTATAAAAGGCAAAGAATATCATTATATGGTTGTTTTGGGAGGAATGAGGAGCAAGCTTTGCTCTATGCTTAAAATTTAGATTGAGTGAGTTATTGGTTGCGTTTGTTCGCAAGTTAGCCACACATCTTTATATATGACATACCTTACCAAAGAGCCTACATTACAACACTATAAAGTCTTAATCCGATCCTTGATTAAATGTGCACACATATGCGATGTACGAGTCGTTGAATGCATGTCTATGTTGATCCGATCATATACACTTAACTTTTTAAAAACATGAGCGAATGAGTGCACCATTATATATATTTCCCTTTTGTGATGACGCATTCTTTTGATTTCAATGTGAAAAGGGTAACACGAGCTTAGCTTAAGAGTTTTCAACAAAAGTGTTTATATTTGTAAAACTATATTGTATGCACAACATGACTCTTTGATCTAGCTACTTTCATGCTTACATGGTTTTGATTCTTTTGTTTGTTCGAGAACGAACAAACCAATAAAGTATGGGGTGGTTGACTCGCACGTATTTGTCATGATTCTTGTATATTTAGCTAGTGTTTTAGTTAGATTTGTTGTTAATTTTGGAATAAGTTGGATTGATTGAGCATATTTTCGTATTTATGTATATTCAGCTTATTTTACCACATTTTATGTTTATTTTAGGTATTTTGAAATCTTTTGGTGTTAAGGTGGACGAGTGTGGGCCCGCGAGTGGAGTTTCAAAGAAATTGGGCCCTGATTTGTTTTATTACAGCTGACACTGGGTATGTCATTCACACTGGGTTACCCAGTGTCAGAAACTCTAGCAGAAAGATCCCTCCGATCGGACTGGGAGACCATCCGATCGGATGTAAGCATTACAAACTCGGATTTGGTGGAGATTTTCAGTTACGGAAGGGGTATTTGAAGGCTACAAAAGGCCAAGAACTCAGCCACATTCAGATATACGAAAAAAATCATTAGGAATCCATTCAGGAACCAATAATCCCTCGTCCAGTTCATGACAAACCGGGTCGAGAAGACATTCTCGAACCTCTTGGGGATGACAACCCATGAGCGTTCTTGAATTGTTTTTCATTCTGTTTTCTCTTTTTCCAATTAAAACCTTAGTTTTCATATTTTAGATGGATGTTAGTTTGGCTATCGTTAATCGTTGGGATTGGAGGTTCGTGACAAGCTTCCAGAATTCCAACGTGGTTCATCTTATCTCCGGAATAGCTGGAGTTGGTAAGGATTTCATCATAGTGATAAGCACTTTTCTCCATATTTAGTAATCTCTAAACTTAGTTCTCATTGGTTCGTTTTGATTTTCAGTAATCTTGTTTGGATATTGTGTTTGGATTATTCATTTAAATCGTTTATGTTTGGATTATTGTGAATCATTTGCTGAAGAATTGTTTTGGTTAACTAGTTGATTTCTATTATCGTGATTTGGATGTTTTGATTGGGCTTGTGATATAGAATTTGTTGATGATTGCTAATTAGAATTTACGGGTCTAGTGCTTGGAATCATTTAGAACCATCGCTTGGAATTGCCAGGTGTTTAATCTACACGTTGGGATTGACAACCCCAACTCGTAGACTAAGTGTTCGATAAAATGCCCAAGTGGTCGTGGAGACGATTCCAAGGCCCTAGACCCCCATTATATTAATCATTTAAAAAGGTTTTCAATTTTGTTTTAGAATTTGTTGTTAAGCTTTTTATAAACTTTAGTTAAGTTCTTGCATAGAGATTGGCGCTCTCTTTGCAAGATTAGTTTTTAAATCGCTAGTAGTATAAATCATCGTACTTGATATTAAAATTTACAAAATAAAAACCCCTTTGTCCGCGTGTTTAGCGTAGCATTTTTTTATTTTCTCATTTGTAAAAACAAACACAAAAACAACTTCCGATTAGTCTTCCTCGAGAGATCAACTCGAGTTAACTTGCCAGTCTACAAGTGACTCCGTTCTTTTGTGGGCAAACTTAAACCTTTCAAAAGTAGATGCGCACTATTTAACTGGATTTTAATTTTTAAAGGAATACAAAAGTTCGGCTCAGTATACCACATCCATCCGGATTTTTTTAATCCATAAGGTGAACGCTTCAATCTAATCACAAATGCACTTCGTGGTTTGGGGCCACTTGACTTGGGTAATTGAAGGCCTTCAGGCACTTTCATATATATCTCTGAATCAAGATCTCCATAGAGATATGCTGTAACCACATTCATGAGCTGCATTCCCAATCCTTCGGATGCTACTGAGCTAACTAAACAGCGAAATGTAATAACGTCCATTACAGGGGAGCCAGTTCCAGGGCGTTGTAAGAAACCTTGTGCTACAAGACGATCTTTGTATCTCAGGACTTCATTTTTCTCATTACGCTTTCTGACATAAACCCATTTATGTCCTACAGGCTTTACACTTGGCGGGTTAGCACTACCGGGCCAAATACCTGTCGTTTTTCCAGAGAATCAAATTCTGCCTGAATTGCTTCTTTCCATAAGCCAATCTACTCTTTGTTGACATTCAACTATAGAGCATGGTTCGATATCATCGTGCCCTATGATTTCTTGAGTGATGATGTATGCAAATACATCATCAATTTGCGTGGAAGATCTTTCCATCAATTCATACGCACTTTCAAAATCTAATGAGATTTCTTTGTTCCCTGGAAACATATCAAATATCGGAGCGTCCTCAAATAATGATTCATGAACATAACTATAATCAGAGATAATCTCATAAAAGGAATTCTCTTTATTGATAATTAATGGATTAGGTTGTGTCGCACCTGCCCTCTTTTTCCTTGGGTGGGTGTCGATCGAACCAGGTGGCCTCTTCTTTTTCCTTTTGGGAGCCACGGCCTCAACCACACCTCTACTGCGTGTGGTTGCAATGTCTCTTTATGTGGCGCTGTGCCCTTTATTGGGGAATTCTAACCTTGCAGGCACATTTTCAGCCAGTATATGTGATCTTTTAACTTTAGCGATATTAGCAAAAGCATCAGGCATTGAATCTGCTGTGTTCTGAAGATCAATATTCTTTTTTACTTCACTTTCACATTGTGAAGTGCGGGATCGAAATGAGACAGATTGGAGACAAACCACAATAATTCATGTCGTTTCCTCAGAAAATCCTTTTTCTTATCTCCCTTTAACGACGGGAAGACTGTCTCAATAGAGTGACAATTCGCAAATCAAGCGATGAATAGATCGCCTTTCAAGGGTTCTAAATAGTGGATAATTGTTGGAGATTCGTATCCAACATAAATATCAAATCATCTTTGAGGACCCATTTTTGTGCGTTATGGGGGCCCAATAGGCACATATATTTTACAACCAAATATGCGTAAATGGGAGATGTCAGGCTCATATCCAGTTGTCAAATGGCACGCAGGAAATGGCTAGCTAGTAGTAGGTCTAAAACGAATAAGTAGAGCTGCATGCAATATGGCATAACCCCATACAGAAATAGGCATGTTGGTGCGCATAACCAATGCCCGAGCCACAATTTGTAATCATTTGATGGTGGCTTCTGCGAGACCATTTTGTGTATACACATGGGGTAGAGGATGTTCTACATCAATCCCTATTGACATACAATAATCATCAAATGCTTTTGATATGGACTCCAGCGTTATCAAGCCTTATAGACTTGATAGGATGATCAGGGTGGTGAGCCCTTAAACGTATAATTTGTGCTAGGAGTTTTGCAAAGACAGCATTTTGGGTGGACAATAGTGCGACATGGGACCAGCGCGTCGAAGCATCTACCAGAACTTTAAAATATCTAAATGGTCCGCATTCTAGATGAATAGGTCCATAAATGTCACCTTGGATTCTTTGTAAGAATGGAATGTTTTGCTATGTATCTATAGCAGATGAAGGTCTTGATCCTGTTTTTGCTAAAGAGCAGGCTTTGCAAAACGAGTTATCTGCCTTTGAGATAGATATTTTGGTGGAGTGAGATGTAGGTAATGTATCTTGTGCTTCAGAAGTTATAACCACCAGGCCCAATGTTACCATGTCCACTTGGGGCGCTTCCACCATTTTTGCGCCATACATGGGAAGAGCCTCCACGGTCCCTACCACGGCCTCTACCACAACCCCCATGGCCTCTGCGTTGTGGTGCATAATTACCACTTTGAGGGGGATTAATGCGTCCAGTCCCCTTTGCTTTGGGATTCTTTCCACTATTCGCTTGACCATAATTAGTCTCGAGAATTTTCTTTGTCCCTGCAGGTCTAGCATTATTGTTCAAGAGAACCTGATCATGCCTCTCAACTACTTGTAGCATATTAATCACCTTATTGAAAGTTGTAGTTCTTTTGTTATCATACTCGAGCCTATACCGGTTTGCTAGTATAAGTGTTGAAGTAGGAAAAGTGGATAGAGTTTTTTATATCATATCATCTTCCATGATTTGCTTTCCACAGAAGGTAAGACGTGCTTTTAAGCAAAACATGTCCTTGTTCAAGTCATTGACCCTTTTATAGTCAAGTAAGTGGATTTCATTCCACTGAACGATCAGTTCTGGAATCAAAGTGTCAGAGGGCATCCCACAGCTCTTTGGGTGTCTTCAACTGAAGGTACTCCCAGCGTAAGCTTGGATCAATATGACGCCGCAAAAATATTAGGGCATTGGCTTTAATTTTATCAGACGGTTCTTTGTCTGTTGGATCAGTGGATGGTATGATCGTGGATGTAAAATCCTTTCTCGTGAAAGTAGTTTCCACATCAGAAACCCAATGATGGTACTTAATTCTTTCTGAGTCCAATAATTCAAATTCGGGACAAGTGGGTTCAACCATCTGTAATAAAACAAGATTGGAGATATATGAATTACGTAATTGTAATGATTTAAATTTTTTCTTCAAAAATATGAATTAGATTTTAAGATCGTAAGCCACATATCACGTTTTTCGATATTTTGTGAAAATACTTTTATCACATAACTTATATAGCTCATGAATTTTCGTTATCACGAGAATAAACACACAAATATTATTATTCACCAGAAAAAATAATAATAATAATAATAAAGATATAATCACATATAATGCATTGAAAAGATTTTAATTTAGTAAATTAAAAAGCGGCAGAAAAAAAAAAGTTTATATTAAAAGAAGAGACTTGTACAAGAAATACAAGCAGCCCAACGTTGGAAGGTTGTCAATTTGAAATTTAGAACCCAGGTTCGAATCAGTCAAATGCATTTGTACCTTTTTTTTTCTTTTTCTTTTCTGGCAGGTGGCGGCCCAGTTTCCTTTCATTCTTTTTTTTTTTCTTTTGGTTAGCACGGCACGTCGGGAACCAACAAAACCAACAATTTCAAAAAAAAATTCACATTCATCTTCTATAAAGATATGGACCAACCCATATCAACGGAGGGCCCGAACACAACCCAAAATCAAATTACACAACAAAAGCATATAACAAGCTGAAAAGAAAAACCTAATTTTTCTTACTTGCAGAAAAGATAAAACATTAGAAATTTTCAAATCAAGAAATAATAATTCAATATAGAAAACTGTAATGGACCCGTACTATTAAAATAACATCAAGCAATTCACAACAAAACCAACATGATGTAATAATATAGCATGCTAGCAGTGATTTATTCTGATGTAATAAATATACATGCTTAACACAGATGACAAATAAATATTAGCATGGTAACAAACAGATAATAACATCAGGTAGAGTACATACAACTTTAGCTATGTACAAAAAAAAAAAGATAACTAACTTATACGAGGCACATAATTGCGTGC
>BMAC01001154.1:77809-115396 GCA_014905375.1 Phtheirospermum japonicum
TAGATTTTTTAGCTTTTAGTAGAATTTAAACTTTTAAGCATTGCTCTAGTGTTAGACGCAGCTTAGTTTCAATTCGTGCATTTCCTCGTTTCAACGATAAAATTCTCCATTTCGAATTAGTAAGCTTTCAATTCCTTTCTTTTATTAATCTAATGTGTTGTTTGTTTGATTATGGATTGTCTTGTTGGCATTGAGATGTTCTAGATTCTAAATTGTTTTTTTTTTTTTTTTTTGTATTTTTCAATATTTCATGTAATATAATTGTTAGAAATTCATTCATATGATTATAATTAGTGTTATTCAAAACTTATTTTTCATTGTTGTCCTCTTTTAAGCTTTTTATTTTTAATCATGTTTGTGTTTGTAACCATCAATTGGGATTGTCGGGTATTTAATTTAGACAAAGTGTTTGATAAAATGTCAATTGCTCGTCGTTTAAATCATCGTCTTAGTTATTACAACTCCAAACCAAGACTTGATCGAGTGTTTAGCGTACCTTTTTCGTTATTCTCTCATTCGTGAAATCAAACACGAGAATTACCTCCAATTAGTCTTACTCGAGAGATTCAACTCGAGTCAAACTTATCACTTACAATTGCTCCGGACGAGCTTTTATTTTTAATAAAAAAGTAAGTGTATTCGATTCAGGAATATAAAATTTACAATGTGAAAATATAAATAGCATATTCCATTATTTAAATTAGCATCACATATAATGTAATATAGCAGTTCTTAGGTTCTCACCTAGGGAATTGGTCCTCATATGATCTTAATTAATTTTATATATATATATATATATATATATATATATATATATATATATATATATAATTAGAATATTCTATATTAGTTACTTTATTTGAAAGATACATTACTTATAAGATAACTTTAATTATTAACAAAATCTAAATATATAAATAATCTAAATAAAAATTAAAATAATTTATTTTTAGAATTTTAAATATAAAAGCAATTTATGAGTTATTTGCAATAGCACAAGTATGTAACTTAATACTAAAGAATTCAATCGAAACATAAACATATAAAATTATATAATAATTGATTAATATTAATTAGACACCAATACAATACGACACGGATCGAAAATATATAAAACAACTTTGAGAATGGTAATTAGTTAATATAGATTAAGTAAAAGTTGAGAATGTCATGATTTTCTTTAATTATATAAATAAAATTATTAACAAATTTAATCTAAAAACTTAAATATAAAATTATTTAGTAATAAAATAAATATTTAACTTAAAAAATAGTGTTATTTTTCCGGTTGTGTGAAAAATTGTCGTTCATTAAATATTTCCACTTTTACACACGCTATATATTTGTTCAAAATTTCAAATGATCCAATCTTAATTTGCCAAATCATAACCATAATCATTAAGATTGAACGGTTACAGACTAATGGTTAAATATTTATTGCCCAAATATTATTATAAGAAAACTCTAAAGTGTCATTTAGGTCACCATGCATCTCAGCCCTACATTTATAAACATAGATCTTGTAATCTAAAAAATTTAAAATTAATTTAATAGTTGTAAATGCACTTCAATACGTGGGGAATAATACCTTTAAACGTACCCATTATTATTAGGATTAGGGGTAGGACCAGCACAGAAAAAGCTGGTTCTAAGAGCAGCTCATCTAGTTACGTAATAGTTTCTTCTTGCATGTGTTATCTTGCATTTTGTTTTAATCACTTGACTAATGCATGGATGAAAGATAAAAAAAAAAAGCTTATAAGATAATTTTAATGATTTTTATTTTAAAAAAAATACCAAATATATTTTGAAAACTTATGAGCTAAAATCCGAGAATCACTTTTTTTTTTAATCCGAGAAGCTAAAAGTTAAAAAATATATAATATTATTTTCAAGAGCTTATATGAATTATATTTTATGAAATGCGATTTAAAAACTTATAATCTAAGAGTTGTAGAATCACTTTTTTTTTTTTAAGTTTAGAAGCTAAAAAATTTAATAAGCTAAAAGTTTCATTATTCCAACAAAATAAGCTAAAAGAGTTTAGAATCACTTTTTTTTTAAGTTTAGAAGCTTAAAAAATTAGTAATATTGTTTCTACAAAATTAATAAGCTAAAAGAGAATTTAGCTTTAGCAGCCATATAAGCAAGATAAAAAAAGCTTCATTATTGCAATAAAATAAGTTAAAAGAGTTTAAAATCACTTTTTTTAAGTTTAGAAGTTAAAAAAGTTAATAATATTGTTTCTACAAAATTAATAAGTTAAAAGAGAACTTAGCTTAAGAAACCATATAAGAAGGATAAAAAAGCTTCATTACTCCAACAAAATAAGTTAAAAGAGTTTAGAATCAAATTTTTTTTTTTAATTTTAGAAGCCAAAAAATTTAATAATATTGTTTCTACAAAATAATAAGTTAAAAGAGAACTTAGCTTACGTAGCCGCATAAACAGGATATAAAAGCTTCATTATTCCAACAAAATAAGGTAAAAGAGTTTAGAATCACTTTTTTTTAAGTTTAGAAGTTAAAAAGTTAATAATATTGTTATCAATGGCAACAAAATAAGCTCACTCCCAAGATCAGAAAGAATACTCAAAAATTTGTCATTAATGGCAAACTAACTAAAAATTCATCTAGTAGTCAAAAACCAACTGCACACCTTTCTTATCAAGTATATACTATTTCAATGAGAATAGAGGAGTAGCAAATCAGTTTCGACTTCATCCACCAATCGATTCTCTAATAGACCGGACTAATATTATCGTACACTAAGGCGTGTTCTTGTCAGGGAACGGGTGAAAATACAAATTAGTCAACCAACTGAAAGAAAAACTGCGAGCTCATTGCGAGCTAATATTGTGAAGAGCGAGCTAAAGTGAGCTGAGAATGTATTGCGTGTATATTTGAGTAATATTTTTCATACTTTCATTAATGAATTACATGGCTATTTATAGCAATACAGATGACTAGTGTCGCCCTAGATCCTACYGTCAGATTTAGCACAGTACATATAATAACGGTATGATATAAACTTGTGGTTCACATTGCTTCAGTACAATGGACAGCTGTAGCAGACTGAACTGTACTAATTTAGGGCTGTCGTCATCCGACGTCCTGTAGGCTCCTGATGCTGAGACCTATCAGGTCGGTACTCACTTGTCTTGAATCTATCAGGTTGTAATCCATGCGACCCGGATATGTTGGGTCGCCAGTTGAGCGACCTATAGCTATTAGGTCGCCACATTGTTTCGAAGTCCCGCGACCTACTCCCTACAGGTCGCTGATTAGGTCGTCACATTGTTTCGAAGTCCCTCGACCTACTCCCTACAGGTCGTTGTGGCTTGTACTGTTGTTTAACACCAACCCTACAAAATAGATAATTAAAACAAATATATTTGTTAACGGCGGCATGTTAAGGACCAACAATAAATTGAAAGTATCAAAAAATACATTTCAAGTGCACCAACTTACTTGAGAATCTTCGCAAGATCGAAGTTGGTTGTCCCGACTGGGTAACGAAAATTTGAATGAACCTGATGCTCAACAATATTCGACGATGTCGTGAGGGTGGGATTAAAGTCTTCTTCTGTTGTTTCCAAGTTACGTTTTAAAACCTCATTTTGTGATTTTCCGTCAAGCCTCTTAGAAGGTTCAATTTCCTAAAGATTATAAAAAAGTTTATTAGTTAGAAAAAAACATGTCAAAGAAACAAATCCAGATTTATTGTGAACATATAAATTATCTAAACTCGAAAAATTACCAAATTTGAATTTTGCGATTTTGGAGGCCTTTTCTTTCGCGTTTCATGCAACGGCTTCATTCTTCGTTTTCCCCTTTGCCCATCTCTCTTTTTCAATCCTCGAGCATTTTTCGTAAGATTTGCCAAAACTTCTTCCATAGCACCATTTTGTACAACAACTCCCGATATGAATGAATCTAAAATCATCCTAATTTTTTCTTTTTTTTCTTCAACCTTAGCACGCATTTCCATATGTATCGATGCTCGAACAATCAACCCCAGCAACTGTGTTTGAATCCTTCGCACCCAACTCTTAGCATCTTCTTCTTCTTCAATGGCCATGTCATCCACTGGTAAAAATCTGCCCCTTGTGACTCGTGTCAATCTATTGAAAATAAATTTTTTAGGCATCTCCATTACACGTAGGTGACTAAAAAATCCAAGTACATGACAACATAACATTCCTTTATGTTCAATATGGATGCAACTGCAACTTGCCACCTCATTAGTAGGGTCACTCATCACCTTATACTCTTTTTTTGGGTTTCCATGAAGAGAAACTACAAAATCATGTGCATTCTCATTTTTTATTATAATTGATTCAGTTAGGCCATACTCCTTTTTGAAAATATAAAAAAAATTTAGAGTATACATTTGCGATACTTGTATGAGTATAGGAGATTGAGAGAAACCTAAAGAGGGGACTTTTTGGATCATTTCAAACATGGCCACCAACTCGTTCGCTCGTTTTTAATCAATGACCCTGTCAAAGTGTTTGAGAAAATCTTCTATATTCATATCTGATTTTAAGTGATCCTTCAAGTCTCCGTTTAAACTTTCACTCCGTGCTTCGAATACCTAATGTAAATGTCTCTTTCATGTAAGCGTGCGCCCACTTTTCCTTCAAACCATGCATTCTATTTAACCAGCCATTGTCTTAGAGACAATACTCATCAATTAACTTATGCCATTCAAGTTCAAATTCTTCTTTCTCCTCATACTCGAACATGCATCTCTGGAACTGTGACCAAAATGGGGAGTTTTTTTCATAAGACAACTTAAATGCTTGATCCCATTTTGTTGGAGGTGCCACACACACAACCCATGGTACACTGTTGGCCATATTGTCTCCAATGCGATTTTCATTGCCGCATATTGATCTGTGAAGATTGTCCGAGGCCACTTTCCATCATGTGTGTTGACAAAAGTTTCGAATAGCCATTGAAATGATTCTGCCGTCTCATCATATAACAACGCTGCACCGAATAACCATTTGTCTATGATTATTTAGTCTGGTAAAAACTCCTAAAGGCCTCAACTCTTTATTCGTACCAAATGTTGTATCAAACGTTACGACATTGCCAAATGCATCATAATCAGCAACCATTTTGGCATCAACCCGAAATATATTAGTTACTAGTTCATCGTTGTCTAACTGAAGAGCGTAGGAAAACTTCGCATCTGACTTATTTCGTTTTTGAAAATATGCCAACACGCTACCTAATTCTCCTCGCGCCATGTCTCGGTTTCTTCGTGATCTTAAATATGTCTTCCGGTCCTCAATTACAAAACCAAGCTTTGCCCTTCCACCGGCTTCCCTGCTCATTAATTCTTGTGTTACCCTCGAAGTCAGGCCTGAGTCACAAGCCTGCTCAATTGCTAAAGCCTGAGTCATAGTAATTTCTCTTTGAGATCTTAACATGTGTGCAGTTTGTGGAGGCTGCAAATCATGATTATGATCTTCAACAAATTTCGACACAACGTATTTTCCGCTTTCTCTATCCAACACAACCTTCAACTTACATTTGCACCCACATTTTACGTCTGCTCGGCGATGGAATTCGTCGATACATACCTCCCCCTATTTCTTAAAACCTTGCTTATAGCAAACAAACATCTTACCAATATTGTCCCATTTTTATTCCTGTTGTTATATTCTTTCCTCACACCAAAACCAACTTTCCCTCCATATGATTTCCAAAACTCAAATGCATTATCCAATGAGTCAAACATCATGCCATCTTTTGGCGTACAAGAGTCAATTTCGTTAGAAATATCCATGTTATAATGGGAAGAAACTGGCATCACAAAAGCAAAGGTGCAATTCTAAATTAAAATTCATGGATATTTATAATTTAACTACATTAATCACACCAAAAAGTAATGAAGTATGCAGAAGAAAAGAAGAGGAGAGAAAAGAATTCAGTCGATCGACAAGGATATTCACGCGGGAATTCACAAGTTCCTTCTCCATTCTCAAAGTTCAAATCCTTCCGTATTTGAATCGATTCCTCGTCTCTTTTCCGAAACAAATCTGAGGTACTTCGCTTGTTCTACACACTTGAGGACAATTAAATTGATTGGTTGTGTTTGGTTGGAAATTTGGGATCCATATGTGTTTTATCTTCATCTTACAAAATCCTGCCTACAACGTGTTCGACGAATTGCCCCAAAGANAAGGTACCTTGTTGTGATAAGATTGCAACCACACAAATTTTACAAACCAAGCGTTTTTAATGGGGTGAATATGTGAGCATGTTGAGAAAGACGAGGTATTCTGTGTTTGGCCACACAAATTTTACAGCCCAAGCATTTTTAATGGGGTGGAATATGTGAGCAGGTTGGAAAAGACGACGAGAAATGAAATATATTAGGTGTTCTGTGCTTGGCGGGAAAAATAAAGTGGGCAATATATTATCTTAATCTTAAACCATCCAATTTAAATTAAATTGATCTAATGGTAATCAGAATAGCTGCTCTTAGGACCAGCTTTTTCTGTAATCCTTATTATTACTTGCCTATCACCAGCTTCCATCTCTCTCTCAAATTCTCAGGTAATTTTGCACATTTCAATCTGTAAATCTCAAATTAAAGCTTCCATCTCTCTCTCAAATTCTCAGGTAATTTTGCACATTTCAATCTGTAAATCTCAAATTAAAGCCAACTCCAATTTCATTCTCTTCCTATTCTCCATACAATATATTCTCATAATTATTTGGATTTTATATTTTCTAACGTGAATAAAGGTATCGTAATGATGAGAAATATATAGAATAACTTTTTTAGTTTCAATTAAATGAGTACAGTTTTGATGAATATTCAAAATGAGCGCGATGAAAGTTTGGATATTAAGTTAATTATTACTTAATTTTTTCTATAAGATGTGACAATAATATCATATTCTTGGCCCTTATATTCCATAAAGTTGGAGGTTGCTAACAAGAGTAGCAAATTAAAAAGACATATAAATAAAAACCACCAATTTTCTATGATAAATCACCTATTCATATAATAAATTCATTGTATTTTAGTATAATTTTGATGCATATATAGCTAGTATCACATTCTAGAATTGATTTATTTACTCTAATGTGAATATCAGAAAGTGTAGTTGATTTCTTTTTCTGACTTAGTTATGCTTCGTATATATTTTATTAGTGGTGACATAATAATCCTTCTAATCTGCTATTATTTTAGAGCATCCATTTGGGTGCAAAAACAGATTTTACCAAAATACTTACAAAGTTTGATTGATTGGGATGCTATGGATCGACAGGTTTGTTTATAGCCCTTCAACCGATGATAATCGTATGTTGTATCAAATTTATTGCTGGGATGCTATGTATGTATTTAGGTTTTGTCTAAAGCAAGAGAAGAATAAGAATGGCGAAAATAAATATTATAGTAGAATGGAGAGAGAAACTTTGCCCTCCTTAGGGGTGATCAAAACCAAACTGAAACCGCGAAATCGAACTGAACCGACGAGTTCGGTGTATTGCAGTTTTTATTCCAAAAACCGATTGTATTCTTTTTGGGTTCGGTTTTCTTTTCTTATAATTTTTTTTATTATTTTTGCGGTTTGGAACCGAATAGTGATTTTATGAACCATTACAGTGCGGTTTGCGGTGCGATTTTTATTTTCAAAAACTAATTGTGTTAGGTTTTGGTTTTCGATTTTTGTGGTTCGGTGTGATTTTGCACCGAACCCCAGTTTTGCTCACCCCTAATTCGAAACCAGTTCATTTATAAGATTCAAGGGCTATGATTTTGTCGTCTAATCTCACTTATATACTAAATGAAAATGTTTATATCTTACGTGTATGATTAACAAGCTTCGGATTGACGTGTAATTTTCTGGTGGTTCGACTGCTTACTTGACAAATTTTGGATGTTTGGAGACTTACTAAAATTTAGTAATTCTAATATCTACCTAATTTATTATATTTTTCCACTCTTTTTTTTTTCTTTTTTATATTTACCTAATTTAATATTTTATTTTATTATATTTTTCTTAATTTGATAACTCCATTATTCTTCTAGTATATAATATATAAAAAGTCATATATAATCAAAACAATAAAATATTTATTTTAATTAAAAGACAAATTATTTATAAATTTATATTAATTAAAAATTTATTTATTTATTTATTAATAATCTAAATAAGTTGTATTTGTAATAAAATTTAAAATATTTTTATTCTTAGAATTTCAAATATACAATATAAATAAATTACGAGTTATTTACAATAATTTAAGTATCTAACTAATTTATTAACAATTACATAAGAAATATTATTTTTAATAATACTAATTAATAATATCGATTAGATATTGGTACAATACGACACGGGTTCAAAATATAACATCTTCTTAATTTTTATAAGCATGTAATTAAAAGCTATTATAAAATTAAATTAAGATATAAAAATATTTAATAATTAATTAATAGCAATTAGACACGAATAGAGAGTGTGATAAGTTTTGAATTTATTTAACTATGTAAATAAAGAATAATTAACGAACTTAATTTAAACATTAAAATAAAAAAAAATTATTTAACAATAAAAACTTATAATTAATAAATAGTAACAGGACCTCGGTACAAGGCATGAGTCGATGATACGATATCTTTAAAATTTTATATTTTTAAATATAAAAATTTTATAATAATCAATAATATTTTTTATATTTATCTCTCTCGATGATAAATCCATATCATGTGTAACACAAATATAGACGTGTTTTGTAATTAGTTAACAAAAAGTAAACGCTACAAATTAAGAGCATCGTATAAACGGAACACGATTTAATTAAGAAAACCAATATTTATTAATATTAACTTCTAAAATACGATTAGCTTGTTGTTTAAGCTATACTTATATGACCTAAAAACCCTAATGTATATCCCTCTCACTATATATACAGCCACATCTATTCAACTTCGTTCCTATAGCACTCAGGCTCAACAATTAAACCTTACATTCTCAAGGCCTAAAAAACCCAAGATACAGCAATGAGTTCCTCAACTGAAATCGTAAACTCTATTCTTTTCTCTTTTTTATTGTTTCTATATTTTTCCCTTTTACGTGTGCGCAATTTTTTTTTTATTCGTCCTATACAAACTATTATTTGTAACAAATTATACGCGATTCGCAGTTTTTTTGCCCCTAGACCGGATGTTGGTTTTGGTCACAAAACCCTTAAAAAAAATGTGGTTTTGAGAGCAAATTGCAAATCATAAAATGATTATTACACTACAACAATGTAATTTATTAAGTGATCACAATATTATGCTAATTAATTATCTCTTATCTTTGATTGTTAGCAGCAAACATGTGGTGTTTGCTCGGGAAATGTGACAGCCCAAGCCCTCTTCACAACTGCTTGTTCCCACTCTTTCCACCGTGCTTGCATTGGCAACAAACAAGCTTGCCCTGTTTGCCATTCCTTGTTGAGTTTACCAACTTACCAACCTACACCACCTACCTATTCTCCTACCAGCCCATCTTACACTCCTGGTCCAATAATGTTTGTTCCAACAAATTTCAAACCTATCTCACCTTTCTATTCTCCTACCAGCCCACTTTACAATCCTATAAATTACCAACCTATCCCACCTATCCCACCTTTCTATTCTCCTACTAGCCACCCTGTAGTTGAGTCAGAGCCACTTCAATTCTCCGACGACGAGTCCCTGCCGCCGATGACGTCGTCGCCAGCTTCCCCTGACCCCTTGCCGAAAGTGTCGGTTAAGGCCGTCCCCGAGCGTCCGGCCATTGCCTCGTCCGAATCCGAGCCACAGTTCACCGTTCTTGTCGGGATAAAGGCCCCGACGTTTTCCGATGACGCGCGTTCCTCTCAGCGTGCCCCTATTGACCTCGTCGCGGTTCTTGATGTCAGCGGTAGCATGGGATCGTCGTCGAAACTCACCCTTCTAAAACAAGCCATGCGCTTCGTGATCGATAACTTGGGCCCTAATGACCGGCTCTCGATCGTGTCATTCGAGAGCCGTGCTTATAGAATCTTAGGTTTACGTAGAATGACGGAGAAGGGTCGTGTGGACGCTAAGAAGGCGGTCGATTCTCTTGAAGTTATGGGTGGGACGAATATTGTCGAAGGGCTAAAGAAGGGCGTTCGGGTTCTTGACGAGAGGCTCCACAAGAATCCGGTGGCTAGCATCATTTTCCTGTCCGATGGAAACGACACTTGCCATAGTGTTTCAAATTATCTATCTCTATTGCCCAACGCAATTTTTCCGGAAAACAAAGGGCAACAAGGAACCATTCCCGTCCACTCGTTTGGGTTTGGGTCGGACCACGATCCCGTCACGATGCACGCCATTTCCGACGCGTCAGGCGGCACATTTTCGTTCGTCGAGTCTTACTCGATGGTCCAAGACGCGTTTGCAAGCTGCATCGGTGGCCTCTTGAGCGTGGTGACTCAGGATCTCTGTCTGATGGTGCGATCGGCCTCGCACGGGGTGGAGATTAAATCGCTCTATACGGGTAGGTACGCGAGTGGGACGTCTAACCAAGGGTCGCAAGGCCAAATCAACATCGGCGATCTTTACGCCGATGAAGAAAAAGAGTTCCTGATCAACGTGTCGGTCCCTTCACTACTAATTCAAGACGACAACGACGAAAAAAAGACTTCACTCTTGGACATCATGTGTTCCTACAAGGATGTTGTCTCGAAAGGGGTAGTGGAAATAGAAAGTGAGCTGGTCGAGATCAAACGGCCAAAGACCGTGTCCCCTGGCGACATGGTAGTGAGTATGGAGGTCGACCGGCAGAGGAACCGAGTCTTTGCAGCCGAGTGCATCGCAAAGGCTCAACAGATGGCTGAGAGTGGTGACCTGGCGGGGGCGGGGGCTGTGCTGGCAGAACAAAGAGGTGTGATTATGGAGTCGGCAGCGGGCCAGGCAGGGGACGGTCTTTGTATGTGGCTCGGAAACGAGATGAGGGAGACGGAAGAGAGGTTTGCGAGTTTGGGAGTTTGGGGATTTATGAAAAGGGCGGAAGGGCATTTGCTTTGTCGGGAATGAGTTCGCATGATATGCAGAGAGCTACGACTAGAGGCGGAGCAGTGGCCGGTGCAGCCGTGCCACGCTACACTCCTTGTAGCCCTCGTTATTCTCCCACTTCTCCTGCTTATTCTCCCACTTCTCCTGCTTATGGTGGTGCGTATGTGACTCCCAATATGGTTAATATGGTCACAAAGTCTCAGCAAGTTAACAATAACAACAACAGCAACAACAACATCGACGATGCAAAGAAAGACTAGAGTTTATTGTTTTATTTACTTCCGTCTTTTATTTACATTGTCTTTCCAGTTTTCTAGAAACCAAGAGAATAAGATGGAATAATGCTTTTTTTTTTTTTTTTTTCTTTTGGATTCTTTGGAATAATCATCTATGGTTTGATTTCCTAGTGTAATCTTTCTACTAATGAATCTTTCTACTAATAACTTATTTTGTGAAGTTTCTGTTGAAAAATGATGAAAATTTTAAAATAGTTTAAACATTTATCAAACAGGAATCAAGATCATACAAGTGTGATGTTTTGGCCTTTTGGAATTATCTCATTGTACAACTTTTTGTTAATCATTTTACACTATAAACTTGGTTTAATTAATTGATTAATTTGCAACAATCTATATTATAATTGATTTAAGCATTTCAAGACACTCAATGTACATTGAAATCACTTTTTTGTGTCTATTTCTTTTATTTCTTTTTGTTCAAGTGACTGCACAGGTCATATCGTCTATAATTTGCGATGATGTAGTAAAAAAAATATACGAATATTATGTATAGGGAAGTGCCCAATCTTTGGGCAGTTTTTGTAATTATCTCTTTGTACAAGCCTTTTGTAATTAGGCAATTTTTTTATAATTAATCATTTTACACCGTAAATTTGGTTTAAATTAATTGATTAATTTGCGATCTATATTATAATTGATTTAAACATTTAAAGACGCTCAATATGCATTAAAATCACTTTTTTGTGTCGATTTCATTTTGTTCAGGTGACTGCGCAGGACATTCTGATTATAATTTGCGATGATGAAAATAGTAGAGAAAATTACAAATATTTTATATGGAAAAGTATTTTATAACTTGTGAATTATCTCAACAATATTGAGATTTCTTCTATCAATTTAATAATAAAATTTGTTGAGATTTCTTCTATCAATTTAATAATAAAATACTAGCTCGTGCTAAGCACGGATGAAATACTAGCTTGTATTTAAGTCATTAAGATAGAAGCTTGCCATTTAAGTTTCGAATAAGTAAATTTTCAATTATTGTTTGCTTCACGGACTATAAATTAGAGTCGGGATCAATCTCACTCCCAAGTTAGTTTGTATTTTCCAAAAACAATGTTCAGTATATAGAATATTGAGAGTGAAAAGCCAAAAAGACTTGAAAATTCTTTTGCTGTGGACAAGAATGGTACCATTAGTAAATAAAACAACTAATGTTATGTACAATGAGTTTTTTTAAAGATTTACAGTGAATAATATTGTATTTCTTTTGTAAAAATAATTGTTCAATTTGCCACAATATATATAGTATTGTGGCTCGGTCTTCAAGAGAGTGAGACAAGTAGCTCCGTCAACCGAAGGCCATGTAGACGAGCGTGCATTCTTGGAGGCTTTTGGCTGGCGGAGGGTACACATGACTGGAGTCGGGCCCAGTCTTTGCCGTGTTGTATGTGTTGCCTCCGAACGCTGTAGTGGTTGTGATACGGTGTTTCGCGAGCCGATGATTTTTTTAGGAGATTGCCTGTGAAAACACGGACAGCTTGTTATGAGAATTTCTTGGTTTTTGTTTAGTATCATGTTAAAGACAATCAGTTTTATCAATTCCTACATATTTTCTAGTTTCTTTTTTAGTAATTACACCTGCAGTATTTCGGGTGAGACCACATTTCCCGTGCAAACACCAGCAACAAACTTTACTGAAGTCTCGACCGAGGTGCATAAATGTCCTTCTCAACAGAGGCAAAACCACTCCTCGGGTCACTGTGTTGCCTGCAAACATAAGGTGATGCAACTCACATTTAATAATTAAAAAAGAAAAAAGGGATGGAATTTCAAAACTTGAGAAAATAAAAAGACGAGGAGCATATAGCTGCATAGAAGCAAGCATATAGAATATATTGCCGACCAAAGTTATGAACAAACAGCAATTCGTCCCAAGACACAGTTGATTGCAGGTAAATTCTATACGTGGATTTAAATAAATAAATTACTAATATTATTATTAATAATAATATGAGGGGAAAAAGAAGGCCTGCAAATTAAATGCCAAGATATACTAAAAGCAAGTTGCAGTTTCATACTAATTTCAATTCAAATGGAAAAAAGGGTTTGTATAACTAAATTCACAAGGCAATAATGGAAGAGAAAAAGAATCATACCCGGGTAAATTAAAATTCCTCTTTGTAATTTAATCATACATTTACGGTCCATTTTGATCAGATGCAAAATCCAGAATGCTACATACAGCTTGAGAAATAAGGGACGCTATGTTATCATCTCCGGTGGTAATCAAAGTTTGTGCTTCCGTGACTTCTATAACAGCTTTTCTAGGCTCCGTTACGAGTACGAGGGTAGCAGTGTGGGTCCCATCGGTGCCCTTTACTTCCTCTACTGTCGTACTCATACTCATCTTCTGCAATGTCATCAGAAGAACATTCAAGTCAACTCTGCCAAAATGCAGCAACGGCTTAGCCTGAGTCGTAGCTCGCTCGTTTCCTACGAGTAATTTATATCTTCCTTGCTCCACCACGAGCTCTCCCTTCAACCTCGCAACGTCAATTTCTTGTTTTTGCAATGTTGTGTATGGGAGACGACATAGCAATTCTATAGCAATCTCGAGTTTCGTGTACTCGTTTGTGTACGGGATATGTAGCATCTCATTTTCATGGTAGTAGCCGAAAGAAAATGAAGTTTCCAGAGGAGTAATATGCTGCCTATAAATCTCGGGAAACTGTTCCATGCATAAAACGGATGGATCATTTTTAAGAATAAAAAAACGATAAAGCATATGTGTACTTAACAGCAGAAGAAGAGGTCATGAAGCAAATATTACCAGAACATGTCTCGGTTGAAGCATCTGCAGTAAATTGTGAGACTTTTGCACTCTGAAAAACAAGAGATATGTTAAGAGGTGAGTCAAAGAGTGAGTGATGTCGCTGTTCTACAATAAGGATTTAACTGGAGAGGATGCATAAACCCATGTTTCAATATTGACTTCCCTTATGAAAAACAATGGCACGTCTTAAAAGTGTACACTATGCGCATTTCAAGGGTTGCAAGCATTAAGAATATATATTTCAAACGAGAAAAACTGAAAACAGAAGGGGTGTAAGCAGTGACGAACACACATGAATTTCATTCAGGGGCCAATTGATAATTTACAAAATAAAATTAATTACAAAAAAAAAAAAAAAAAAAAAAAACTCAACTTTGTGACATTTTCTAAATTCTACCTCAATCATTAGTAATATTCTACCTTCCATTTTTTTAAACATCACGTCCGATGACTTTTTTGTGACACGTCATGTGAGCATATTTTAGCTAAGAAAAGTTGTTCAAAACCATTTTCGAAAAACAAATGAAAGTGTTAATTTCCAGGGATTCGTTTTAGCAAAAGGCCTTTCTGAAAGAGACATTGAAAATTAGAATATCAAATTATGCAAAAAATATATATATATCTTACAACATTAACAGACAGAGCTCTGGTACACCATGTAAGCATTTTGGTTGAGAAAGCCAGGAAGTCATGTTTGGAAAAAAATATTAAAAATGAAAGTTATAGTGTAAAATTTGCACATGTTCAAAGGTTAAGGTAGAATAGGTATAATGTGAAAAGTCGGATATTTTTAAGTAATTAACTCCAAATGAATTTATATATCAACTTTAAATTAAACTATAAATCAGTACCAATTTTCAAAAAGTAAATGTGTTAATTATGAAAACTTATGACTCGTTAGTCATGCGCAAAGGATTTAGATTTATTTTGTAAAGGAGATAAAACTACTGAAACACCGCTGAATTTTTGAAAAATTGGAGGGCAGCCCAGGCCCCCCGGACCTCATGTAGGTCTGTCTACGAGTGTAAGTAATGCACACTTCACTAGTTCAAGATAAACAGAACACAACTTACGACATTCCTGATAGGAAAGAGCACTGGAGGACTTTCATTGCCATTGGCTTGAAAGGTAAGAGAGCCAAACTAGCATCCACCCCTTCCTGTTAATATTTAAAAAAAAAAAATCCAAAAGTAAATACCATTTTCTTGAACTTATTTTAAGAGCTCAATCTAATATAAAGTTGCCAGTGAGCAATATATTATCATAGTAGGCACCTCCATAACAAGTAAAGAATTTTGATCCCCACACCATCGCCTGAGCAAATGAATAACAGGTCCAAGTCGAAGACTCCAGTGAGGACAAAACACTATGCAAGGTTCCTGCCACATTTTTCTTTTGGTACAGTATCAGCAAGCAACCTCATCATGCAAGAATGTGGTAATGCAAATAAATCCATTAGAGGTCGACAGAGTTCAAAAATTTTGCCCCTAACCGATTGCATGCTAAAAAATGCCACCTCTGACCTTGTATAACCAGCTCAGTAACCTTTTCTGGAGAGATCTCAAAAAATTGAAAATTTTAACAAATTATTTGAATTAAATATCTTAGGTTTAAAAATTAATTTGAAGTAAATATCTAATGTTGAATGAATTTGATATTTGATACATAGAAGTAAAATAATGATTGGATATAATCGGGATTGGAAATGTGAGGTGAACGAACAGTGGAATTTGTAAAAAATGTGTGACAACAATTGGCGATTAGATGTTTTCTTCGAAATATAGGAGTCGACGCAACGGGTGGAAGAAAATGTGAATGTGAAATTGAGAGAATAGTGTATTATCTAAGAAAATCATAAGCAATTGTATATCTTACAAAAGTTCCGAAGAATGAATGGCAGGAAACAAATGTAGCCTTCCATCTTTCAACATCTCCGCATGAGTAAATAATGGTTGACCAGAGTAGAGCTGTAATATTGAACAGAGGAAAACAAAATATATCAGCTCACTTTTTTAAGTAAGAGCCTTCAATTCCAAACTTGTATTGATAATTCAGTTCAACATACACGATCTTGCAACTGCTTGCATAACCATTCTGGTATGATGTTTGTAAATGCCATGAGCTCTTCTGCAACAGAAGAAATGACAAAAATGGGAACCTACAGCACAGTGGTTGAAGCATATTGTTAGAGTAACTGTACAAGAAAGAACTTGAAAACAAAGCTTTCAGAATCTGTAATACACCATGTCTATGTCTAAAGTTCATCCAGTATTATCATAGAATTTAGCATAAAGTCCTTTTGTGCAACACTGTATGATCTTCACACTGTAAGCTAGAAATGACATAAATTGCGACCTGGTACTAGATATCAATGTATGCTTCATATGTGTGCCACTAGTCAATGAATATATAAGTATATCTCTTCTTCCATAACAGAAATCGAAAGGGATGATAGGTTATATTTTCAAAATGAAAGTTTGCTTTTAACGATTTTATAAAAAAATTTAATGGAAAAAGAATGGATATAAAAAAAATTCAAAAAAACCCACTATTCACCAACTTTCACTTTTTTCTCCCACCAATAACTTCAACTCTTTTTATATAAATATCATCAAATGATGAATCATTTTAACACATTTTTCCATAAATTTAACTAATCACTCACTCACATATTTCTAACTACCAATCATTATTTTAAATCAACTTTCATCATTACATTTTCATTTCATATCCATACACTCTCAAAATTCATCAATTCTTCTTTCAAGAAAATTTCCGCACTATTCTCAAATTAAAATAAAATTTCCAAAAATAAATGATATCCAATCACCACCTCAGGTACTAGTTATAATAATAGATAGAGCCAAGAAAATAAAAAAAATTCAGAGTCTGAACTCCAAAATAACACCTCATCGCTTCATAACACGACTCCTGTAATTTCGCGCTTAAAAAAATGTACCTTCATATTTTCAGATGCCATATCAAGTGCAAATCGCTCCAACAGCTGCAGAATGATCCCAAGACGTCCAATAGGGATTAAAACTGACCCCCCTGCTTTTATAGAGTCCGTGGAACATGAGCATATGAAATCTAACTTTTCCATCTCCTCCAAATACTCATCATCATTAAAAAGTGTGGCACTCGTGACATTATCATCGTCGAATTTGTCTACGGCATTGCGAGAAGAGAAATCTGAATACAAGATCACATCACTTGTTTGAAGAGCCTTGTAATCGAAACCCATTGCTGTAGTCGGTGAAAAAACAGAACTTGAAACGTAAGCAAAACTTTCTTTTGGACCGGTGATGTTCCAATTACATGAGCCTATTTCTAAACCGGAACTAAATGGTTTTACGATCAACGTGCCATTGTAGCAAACTTCTTCGGCAAACTTAAGAGTGTGAACCTTCAACATGCAAGCCTTCACATCAGCTGCACTGAGAAGTATATTCCAGGTGTCTCAGATTTTTTGCATCAAGACAAATATGGAGAACTTAACTAACACTAAATGTGTATTTAGCAACTATACTCTTCCCGTCTTTTGAGAATGTTAAGGACCTTCTCACGCAGTTCTACTTTAATCAGCCCACTGAATAAATAGGGCATTAATTATTTATAAGTAATTAGTGGGCTTTAGGCCCGTAAGGCTATGTTTAGTGTGTCAATTATTTATAAGTAATTAGTGGGTTTTAGGCCCATGAGGTTATGTTTAGTGTTATATTTCTACTTAAGTAGTAGGTTATACCTGTACAACAGCATCCAACCACCAAACTCTGTCCCATCTACACCACAAATGAGCTGCCGCAATTCCAACGGCATCAACTCAAGTTCATCCCACTTCATCCACTGAGGCGCATCAGACTCCGCAGGTCCATAAAATTGCCTGAATTCCATATGCATATTAGCAAGATCCTCCATCATTAGTTGCCCAATTCTGGCCACAGCCTCGGTTGCATACACCTAGACCACCACATATACCAAAATCAATCATACCCGCACCATATTAATAAGAAAATAAAATATAATGAATTGAACCACAGAGAATAAAACCTTAATTACCTTAGCTGAAAAATCTATGTTCCTTGTAAGATAAGGTAGCGCCAACATACCCATAGGACTAGATATCAGAACTATATCAATCGAAGAAACATCCCATAAAAGCAAGTTCTTGACCGTTTTGTATCGGGGTTCGGCACAAATTAAACTGTCTGCATTGAGGGTTTTCTCGATTTTTGATCTCTTTCCTTCATTCGATTCAGGACCCCCCACATACTCAGCGGTTTCATTTGCATGCATTGGGACAGGAGAAAAGACTGATAGAGATGAAAGGTCCATGGGGCAATCAAACAAAACTCTGAAACCGCAAATATCCAAAATGTGGCATGGGGGGAAATAAAAACCCTTGCCCTCACTCAAGCATGTCTGCAATCCCACAGAAATACCAATTAAAAAAGAAAACATAAACATAACCAACTGAATTTAAAGATAAAATAAAAGCTAAGTCAGACAGGAATTAAAATACAGCAGAAAACCCAGATAATCAACTTACGAAAGTCTCTAAGCTATCCATAATCTAGTATACCACTTCACTGTGGTGGAGTCGGTCGTCGAGTACTGTATCCTACATTAAGAAAAGCTCAAAAGACCTCAATTTCCCATGACAATTAGGTGAGACACAATCTTTCTTTTGCCCAACGATGCAAGAGTAGGACTGTAATAGTCAAATAGCAATCTTTTGGTGATGAACCAAAATCCAAATCATGCATAACTCTGGTCAATACTTGGAAGTAAGAGAATAAATAAATAAATAAATTTGCAGGATCTCATCACAGCTTAAAATCATTGACATTATCACAGATGGGCTCTCTCTAAAGTTGAACTCATAAATCATAAGACAAAAGTTTCATTAAAAATGTGTCAGCCATTTATACCTTCAATTGCATAAATATGATAATCTTTTCCATTCTCTCTGATTGCTTCCATCATTATTTACACTCTACTGTTCAAAAGGTTGGAATTCACACATGCATAGTATGAGAAGCTTAAATGAAAACAAAACAATTGAAATACCTTTCGACGTCACAAAGCCTTTAGAGGTGATAAAGTCCACTTATAAAAAGGATTTAGGATAAAAACCTGTATAAAAATTTCACATCAGTACAAAATAGTTAGTTGTCTCATTTTTATTTATTTTTTTACAAAATAACAACATCCAGCCAGTGATTGTGTATTGATTGTTAGCAATGCTTCTTTATTTCCTAATAATTTAACTCAACAAGAACGGTAGGAATACTTTCAAATTTTCAATTGAATAAAAAAAAATAAAAAATCTGACTTCATACTACAAAGCTTCAACCTTAGGAGAAGTCACAAACCTTGACTTTGAAGGACAGAAGAATTATTCGAGAATAATCATGTTTATTTATTCTCGCTGATATGAAACTACATTTTAATAAGACATATTCAAAATTTTAATACAAAACTAGCATTTCAAATTGTAAGCAACATTTTAGTATAAGAATTTTGAACATCTAAAAATCAAAGAATTAATAGAAAAATAAATGAAATTGCAACAAGAGAAAATATTCTCGAATAAGTAATCAATGGATAGATGTAACATCAATTCACCTCTCCAAAACTCGTTTTTCCCACAAGACTTATAAGTTTACTCAAATTTAAATTATCAACAATAAAATTTAATAAACAAAAAATAATAACAATAACTAATATTCAAGTTCATTTTGAGAATTGTATTTGAAGCCATTTCATAATTTTATAATGCAAATTTGCTCAATAAGACGCTTAAAATACCTCAACATTTCCCTAATTCTAAATTGAACAGAGCATCAAAAACTAAACAAGAAAAAATAAACTCAATTCAGCAAACATTTCAAAATTCAGAATATCAATTATCACAATCAAATGGCTATATCAATTTAATTCGCGAATCAATTATCACAACTTAATCACTATCACAATCCAATAGCTAAATCAATTTAATTCACGATTCACAAACTAATTATGGGAAAAAAATCACTACTTGAAAAAATCAATTACCAAATGCCCAATCCCAAAATTAGAATACCGAAAATTCAAGAAGACAACCCTAAGTCTAGAGGAAGATACCGAATTCTGGCAGCTCCTACCAGAAAATGGTTGATTTGGTGGTCCAAGGTCGGCGGCAAATAGCAGGAGTACGGCCGGTGCAGGAAAAGAAGTAGGGTTTTCCCGGCGCGATTTGGAGAAAAATCCTTCACAAAATCTAGCTATGGTGTAGCTTGTAGCACCTGAATCCGAAGATCGATGGACGTTCGAAGGGCGGCGGCAGCTGGAAAACGGGAGGACGACGGCGATGCGTATAGAAAGGGGTAAGAGTTTGAGCTTTTTCCTTCGCCTGTTTCTCTCTCTGAGGTCCGAGCCTGCAGAATAAAGTTGAGATATATGGACTACTAAAATTTTGACAGAAATCGGAATTGGTATGAAGACGGAGAGATGGACATCTTATTTTTTCTCGCCCTGAAAACTCCTTACGGTCGTGATCAGCAAAAGCACGACAAAGAGACGGTGTAGAGACTTGCAAATTCATTTCAAAAGTTGCGTGACTTTCAAATTTTTATATTATTTTAATTATTTTGAATGATAAGTAAAACAATAAAACATGTATTATTTTTTACAATATTTTTTAATTTCTAAATTAAAAAAAAAAATTTTAAAATACTTAAAATTGAGATATTACTTAATATTATTAATTTGGTAATAATCTCGCATGATAAAATTCAAAATAATAAATAAAACATAAAATATAAATATAATTAAAATACAACAAAAAATACATGTTACATACATATAAGGCGGTTAACTACTTTAAGTAAACTGTTGTTTTCAAGTCTTTCGCAAGATAAGACGTTTCGGTGCAGCATCAAGGTTAGGCGGGGTGTTTTAGAGACGCATTGAATGATCTACCGAAGGTTCATTAGATTTTGACTGGGCATTTATTTTTTTTACCTCAAGATCATTACCTTTCAACCCACATTTCATTGTTTTTTTTTAACTTAAGGAGTCAATGAATTTGACTAGTAGTTAAAGCTTTTCAACTATTATAAATTGTGGGAGAGTTCCCAACTAGGCCAATAACAAATAAAATTACCCCAAATAATCCATACTATACTATTACTTCCCACTGATACACATATTCGGACATTGATACCCTTAATCCCTATCAAAATCAACCCACCTACGCCCGCCTTTCCACACTTCCTCCCGAAAAATCTGCAAACAAATTCCACCCCCACGCAAAAATCAAGAAGATACAACCAAATCGGAGCAATAGTACTTTCAACAAACTGGAAAAAATCAAAAGATTCTGTATTCGAAGAAAATCGAATCATGCAAATTGGAGAACTTCGAATTTCTGGCTAAGGTTTCAAACGAAATGAAGATTTGTGGAGGGTGTGATTTTCCCCGAAATCGCTGCTAGGAATTCGATATAATGTTTCAGAGAATCACGTAATTGAAGGTGGTTATACGTTGATTCTCAACCGATCTATCCCCAGTATGATATTCTCCCTATATATAGAAGTGTAGTAGGCTTTCAAATTTGTACTGCATGTAGCCGGAAAACAAACACACCACCTATTTCGTTCCAGCGACTGAAGATGACGAACATGTCTCCCCATCCGTAAGTTTTTTGTTTTCATTTTTTTTCTTTTAACTGGTGAAGGGGTTCAAACGGGAAGGGACTAGTCTGCAATTGATAACTAATCTGTCGTTGTCATATAATTATATACTATAACCGTGTTGAATTCCATACTGAATACCAACTACACAGTCTAGGTTTGCTTGTGATGAACTGCTTTTGTGAGGAAAAAAATAGAATTGGCCAGAAACGGGAAGGGACTTTCAACAATACTAGAAAAATAGATTTGTGAAAGTTTCCAAAATTTATAAACATGTTGTCCTTTATGTGATATCTTGTGATAAAATGTACAATATCTGGGAAAAAACCGTGTGGACTTTGTCAAATGTGTTAGTGTAGTAGTAGTCTTAAATTGGAATGAGTTGGCGTCATCGATTGTAAAAGCTGCAGTGTGGAATGAGTTGCTGAATAAGCTGTAATTGTCCTGCTTACTAGTATGTAAATATTAAGTAGTTTGTATTTGATAGTTAGTATGGAATCTATCTTGCTACAATACGGAATTATATGCCAAATTCTTAATTTAAGCTCCATCGTGTTTAATAGCAAATGAACAATAGTACCACTACCAGTTTGTAATAGTAACTAGTATATAATTGATAACTAGTATGTAGTTGGTAGTTTTGTAAATCGTTCTGGCTAGTAGTCCGGTATTCATCTATGTTGTAGTATAGAATTATATGCCAAGTTCGTAATATAAATTCCGTAGTATATTTGATGAGAAGGTTTTTGAGCAAAATGTATCGGAAAATTATGCTAAATCTGTAACGGTTATATAATTGATCCTTGATGTAAATGTATCGAGTGAACTTTGCAGAATTTTATAATCTGTATATTGTATGTGATTTTATTGGAATTCGTGAGAAACCCAAGGGGACTTTAAACATTACTAGAAAACTAGCATTGTAAAATGGAAAATAAATCAAATACCTGTTGTCATTGGTATGAAATGTAGAGATAGAATGTGTAATTTCTGATTAAAGGAACGGGAATGTAATACTGACGGGCCTGTAATTTATGGAAAAAAAAATAAGATACCTGTTATCAGTTACCTGTTGTCATTCAGTATGGAATCATATATTTTCAGTATGGAATCATATATTCAGTATGGAATTATAAGGGTATAGTATAGAATTATATGCCAAGTACGCAATATAGATTCCGTCATGTTTATGAGCAAATGAACAATAGTAGCACGGCCATTTTCTACTAGTAACTTATAAAAATTTGTAGGTTGTTGTACAGAGGCAGTATTGAAATTATTAGGGGGTATGCATTTAGCAGCGGTAGTCTGTAATGATTGTTTTGTAACTGGTTTTATTGTTCATAATACTATATACTGTCATTTAAAAAAATCTAAATTAAGTGTATTAAGTATCCAAATTACTAACTGTATTATTGTTTTGTTAGTGTTTTTCTAATGGCTTAGTGGTCTTATTATCAATGGTGATGCCAAAAATATCCGAATGAAGAGTATTAAGTATGCAATTCTTTATATTTCTTTTATTTGGGGAAAAGGGTAGCATGGAAATCTGGTAGTTTTTTAATGGGTGGTATCAAATTTTTTTGGGTTCTGAAATCGTAGGAGTATAATGCTCAATGAATTTCCCAACTAAACATGTTAGATATGAAAGTATGAATGTCTTAGAGACAATCAGATTTAATGACATTATACTTGATCACAATTATTATATATATCGTAATATATATGGCATTGCATTTATTGAATTATTATTTTGATTATTTGTGATTATTCATATAAATGTTCCCGTAGAGTTAATATTGTCATTGATATGGTGAGATGTCATTGATAAAACATTACTCTTAAAATAGCCACGACTAACGATTATCAAGATTAATATATGTCGGTATGTGGTCTGCATCACATTTAGAGAATGCAGTAAGTCTCACGACTGCGAATAATAGTTATTCGTGATGGACACATGGATACTTTGGAGAGTATTGGTAAACCCTACTGATAAGTTATTTATTGTATGTCTATAAACTTATCAGTGTATAAAGCGTGTGATAATCCTTTGACCTGAGGTCAATACGCACCTTGTTTACTGAGTAATGTACTTTGACCATGACCAATGCTTGCACTTCTTTAGGGGTAGAAACGGCTTGTGTTGGGTGTATCATGATGTAAATGAAGGTGGTAGTTGAACCAAATTCATTCCTCGATTGGAATTTCGAGAGAGATCACTCAAAATCTCTATATTAAGTCGACTAAAGTCATTGGCCAATGCAAGAGACATATTCAATATAGTAATTGAAGTATTGTCTAGTTGTCGACTAATAAAGAAGAGATAAATTGATTAATCCATTGAGCTAGACACTTGTATAAATCTTAAACTTAATCAAGTGATTCGGAATGAAAGGGATTTCACCAAAACTTTGTATAAAGGTTATAATTCGCTGAGTTCAAGTGAACGTTCTTTATATGTTGAGTTCGACCAACTAAGTCATCTAGGAGTTTTGTTTTGATCATCATTGGATTGATGTCATATATAAAGGCCTATAGCGTCACACTATATTCGATTAGTTTTCTGATTTAAGAGTGTATCAAGAAAGTATTAAATATTCAATTTAGAATTGTAATATTTAATTGTTAATAATTATGATGTTTATTTCTATTTGATAGAAATTATTTAATTAAACTAAATTAGATTTGAATTTAATTATCTATGTTATATTAATAAAAGTATTTGGGCTAAAATTGTTTTGGGCCCATGTCTTGGACAGTCCAACCCTTTTTATGATTAGGGTTCTCTTATGTACCTAGTATAAATATAACATAAAGTCATAAGTTGAAGATAATGACATATGAATGAAAAACAAGAGAGTTTTTAGAAAACATAAATCTTAATTTTGAGATTGGGAGTTCTTGAGCTTTCGTGAGAGCTTTCTTCACGATAGCAATACACTGAAATTGAATCTTGCAGTCGGAGAATTGATCGCGTGGATACCTTAGTATTGAACTCGACCTGGATTTACTGTAAGGGCTTCATGCTTTTATCTCGTTTATTTATCGTATAAATATATTCGTTCATAGGATGGATCTGTTGGATCAACAAAATTCTTAAACTTTCGCTGCACGAGCATGGTGTTCGTCTCTACAAATTCCAACAAGATATTCAAAGTACATTAGTATGTTTGGTTTCGAACTTGTTAGATATTACATACTACACTATCAAACAATAGTTAGTAATTCTGTCCTAGTAATTTTCTCTTTAAAACTAGTCTGTATATATCAGCTGACAAATCAAATCAGTATTAAACTCATCCCAGTTAGAGTATATAATTATATACCAACTTCGTAATATAAATCCCATCATGTGTATTATCAAATGAACAATATTAACAGTATATAGTATGGAATTATACGGTTCTAGTATATTAAATACCAACTTGGTAATATAAATTCCGTCGTATTTATTAGCAAATGAACAATAGTAACAGTATTCAGTATGGAATTCATCTAGATTGTAGTATAGAATTATATTCCAAGTACGTAATATGATTTTAGTCATGTGTATTGGTATTTTGATATATTGTGTAGTTTAAATCAAGGAACATGTATATGAATGATCCTTGAATGCAAATTTATCGAATGAACTGTGTAGTATGTAATTATAATAGATTTGGTGAGAAACGCAAAGGGGACTTTCAACATTATTGGAAAATTAGATTTGTGAACGGGAAAAGATTCGTAAACTTGTTTTCATTGGTCTAATATTTTTGGATAAAATGTGTAATTCTTGATAAAAGGGAGGGAATGTGCAAGTATACAGTTTATTCGTTTGCTGGAAATGAAACTAGTCTCCTATTATCATTGTATGAATTAATTTGTTAGAGGTAGTATGTGGTTTTCTGAGCCGTTCGAATTTGATATTAATGGTTGTTTAAAATGAAACTATATTTTGTAATCATTATCCTTGTAATATGAATATGTGTTTAGGTGAGTAAATATATTGTGGAGAAGTTGATGCGCATACAAGTAAGTAGTTTTACAATGCAATAACATATATCTATTTTTTTGGAATCATTGCAGGCAGTTCAGGTCGTCGATGGCAGCAGTGATGAGTGAAATCCAAACACACGGCCATGTGATAAGTGAAAAACATTTAGAAATAATGAGGAAAACACCCTTTTACCTTTTGTTTGAATGTATTCATTCGGGAAAAATTACTAGCTCAGACTATCATAGGGGTGAGGCTCTTACTGCAGATATAATGTACATGTAGGATCCAAATAAACAAACTTTCAAACTAGGTAGAAAGGACGTAATGTTAACCAAGCGAGATATACAGTTGATTTTTTGAATTGTCGATGGAGAAAAAACTATAAAAGTTTACATGGGGAAAAAAGGAATGGAATTTCTATAATAAGTTGTTTTTCGGAGACAGGTATTTGAATCCTAAGGTGATTAAGGACAAACTAGAGATTTTATTTTCTAAAAAGAATCAATCGCTTCTTGAAGTTGAGGATGCAGTGAGGCTGTTTTGCCTCCTCCTCATTACAACGCTCTTCTTACCACTGATTGGGTTTAATTTGACGTGGGGGTGGGTAGAGTTTGTTGAGAATGTCGATAGTATGAGGAAGTACGACTGGAGTAGTACGATAGTAAGGTTACTAATGAACTCACTGAATGTTAATCACAAGGATCCATACAAAGTGGTCGGGTGCACGATGGTACTACCGGTAAGAAATATAATTTAAGTTTTTTTTGGTTTACGACCATTAAAGATTAATGCCCTAAAATTGTTCGTTGGTGGCTAGTTGATCCTTATATTGATTCTATGAATCCTTTTGTGCAGTACTGGCTTTGCGGGCATGCACCGCTTATTGAAGAGCAAAATAGTGCAGTGGGTGCGATACTGAGGCTAGTGAAGTAGCACCTACCGAACATGAAGACTGTGGTGAAAAAGGAGATACTCCTGATGTGGATGCTGAGCAGGTGAGATAATACGACGTGTTTGTGTGCATGTGTATGTCTGTATATATATATATATATATATATACAAACTACCGTATACTTATGAACCCAGTGTGTTTATAATTATATAATAATGCCTATTTTGTCATTATACAAAATAAAGCTAGTGGTTATTATTGATTCATAGGTTATTTGGTCAGAATCCCTTTTTGACTCTGCGCAGATGGAAATTTCCACACGGGACAACTTGAAGAAGTGGTGTGGAAAGGATGGAGTGGACCAAGAACAGAATGTTGGTGAGTGTAGCACAAAATCTAGTGGGAAAGAAGTATCTAGAGGTGTTGTTGCGCGCCCCGATCAAGGTGGTACCTGCAGAGAAAATGTGATGATCGAGCAAGAAGTGTTTGAAGTGGAGAAGTTGTATGAAGAGCTTCTGAGAGAGCATGTTGCGGCATAATTGAGATCAACGACGTTTGAAGAGGATAACAAACGACTTAGAGAAAAAATCTGTCGCCTCAAAACAAACAAGGATAAAGTGTCTGCTGACCCAGGTAGCTCCCAATCGTATATCATTGATGGTTTAAGATTGGCGTACAACATACTTCTCCAGAAATTCAAAGCAGCTGGGGGTGATCTCGTAAGGAAGGATTAAAAAATATCATCTTTAGATGGATTTCTCAAGATGAAGATAGATCAGTTGGTGGAATTTTATCGGGAATACGCAATAAGGTTAAAGGAGACAGGTGAACTAAGAAATCATGTCACGACGCTGGAGAAGACGATTGACAAGCAGAAAAACGTGAACAACTATCAAGTAGAGGATATAGAGCATCAAACTGATCGGTTAGTGTACGAAACAAATTTGTTACAAGTTATATGGTGTACTACTGTTATGTGTACCATTTTGGTTGTATAAAATATGTAGTGCGTTTTGTGTAAGAAACAATAATAGAAGAATTATTATTTTTTTATTCGAAACTGAACAATATAATAATCTTGAACTGTGTAGGTGGCATGCGGATGTGGCAAAACCGGAAGTACATGCTGTGACTCAGTTACATTCAACGGGAAAGGAGAAATCACCAGTTGAGGATAAGGTGCAGTAGAACTCAATGATAAAGAGGCTGAAAGGGAAGAATCAGAAGGTTGTCCAGGATGATGATTTCGACTACGGTATCGGCCAGAATAATGGGAAGAAGATGAAGGCAGATGGTGGAGGTACAGTTGAAAAAGCGTGGTCGTTTGAAAACAATGCCCAGTTCCTGAAGATGCTGGACGTTCAATACCGTGGACACTACGCAAAACACCTATCTGCTGGATGTTTGCGATGTTGGTGACAAGACTGAATAAGGGGCTGGGTAAGCATTTTTTTTAGTAAATTGGACCATCTTGTGGTATAACATTGTTACAAATTAAATTTTTTGTGTGCAGCGAGACAGTGTACTTTGATGCAGATACGAAGACGGTTGTGGATACCGGTAGTATCGTGAATATATTGAAAGGAGTTTACATTTCCAAAAGTGTAAGTTTGTATGGAATGTATATATAGTACGCAAAGTTGGTACAATGTATTATATTGGAAAAATTAAACAATTATCTAGTAACGTCTTTGTATGTTTATCATATTTCTATGTATATGTTTGATGGAATAACTAACAAGTTTGATTGTAAAAAACAGGTTATTGATGCGTACGGACAGTACCTGATTAGGATCATGGATATTATCAAGGATGGCAGGTTTATAAAGATTTTACTAGGAGATTGTTGGGTACGGTAGCCGACTACATTTGTAAAACCTTTTCCTCTGTCTATCAAATAATTTTTATTTGATAATTTATCATCGTTTGTGACTTTGCTTGTAGACAAGGATTATCAAGGGTCATAATGAAACCTTTCTAAAACAGGTGGTTACAGCGTCATTCAAAAATACAGGGATTATTTTGCTACCTATATTTTCTAACGGCAGGAGTAAGGACATCGGTGCAAACCACTGGACCTTACTGGTGTGGATATCGATGCACAAGAATGGCGATTTTATAATTTCAAGATGCCTCGTTTGCCCTCACTAAATCACCAATACTTTGTTTTGAAGATTGAAATAAAACAAATGCTACGTAAATTTGAAATCAATGAAGAGAGTTTTGTTTACTACTAAAATTATTTCTGCTTGGAAAATTACGTACTACCATGTGAGTGATATAGTGATGATAAAATTGTGCAGAAAAATGAGAATAATTGAAGATGTTTATATAGAGGGCTTTGCTATAGTATATTTCATTTTGTGTTTTGCACTGGTCTTTTTATGTACAATGCAAAAAAAAAATTATGTTTACAAAAACAACGTATTATGTGCAAAAGAAGATCCAATATTTTATGTCTTAAATCTGTTTAGTAGTGCATTAACATCTCTTTGTTTATGAAAATGAGTACAGAAGGAAATTTAGAACTCGAGATGTCTGCAGTAGCGTCGATGAATCTTTGCTTCGCAGTCACGTCGCGGGACACCCACCTGGAATTACATCGTGTTCCTGTGCCACAACGAGGGGATATGTAAGTTTCGTTTGAGAATATATTTAACACGTCTTCAGTACGTATTTGTTAAAAAATTGATGAACTTAAAATAATAATTGGCAAAATGAATGGCATTAAAAAACTCCGGCTGATATACTCTGATCTCATTTGTGCATGCATAAATTTATATAAGCTTGGTTGAATATATACTTAGTTTGGCGGCAGAATAGTTGCGAATCACTGTTGGTTTCTAAGAATGCAGGTTATCATGTATTATCACACTAACTTGATTTTCGGACTTGAATGATTTCAGGAATGATTGTGTAGTCTATGTGTGTTACTTCATGAAACAAATAGTGCAGAATGAAGTTATGAAGGATGCACTTCGCTAGGACGTAGTTAGGAAATCCAAGGCATAAGTAATTGAATCAATCATGATGACCAAGTGAACGTTGAGTTGCAAATTTGCAACATAAACTATTGTGTTTAAATTTTTGGTTCGAATCTTGTGGTTGTGTAGTTTAGTACTTTTGATCAAAATAGTTGACCGATTGGGATGATCTTTTTTCATTAGGTAACAGGATGTTAAATAATTGTAACTTTTTTTGGTAAAACAATCGACGTGTCACGTACTGCTTGATTAACCGTGCAATTCTTAAAATGTAGCACCTACAAAAGAGTAGTACTTAAACCTGCTTCTATTTGTGGAAAAATCTTGTGATATTACGTTATGTAATTTGCATTTTTGTTTTCGGTTTTTAGTTCAGCTTGTATGATGAAACATAGCTATCTTAGTGAGACATTCATGCGCACGTGTACATAAGCTACAATATTATGATTTGAACATAAGATGAAAATCTTAACTAAACTTCAAGAAATATGTACTCATCGGGAAGTTATTATGAAATTACGAAACAATGTTGTGCGCGTGTACAATCCTACTACAACATGCATTTTCGAGTGATTACATATTCGCTAGGGGCTGTATTCCACATTAGCATTTCAAATAATTGAATCCTTAATACAAACTATTAAATAGTAGATACAAAGTTTTAAAAAGACTGAAACAGTGTAGTGAAGGGTAGTATATACCATTAACTTTCAAGTACAGGTTAATACCTAACCTCAAATTCTAGAATAACCGAAAACTAAAAATTTGATTAAACAAACATTTCCGAACAAACGCATACAAGAGTTTGTATTATTAGCGCATTCAATCTCGCTTATAGACTGAATTGCCGAAGACTCGCGCACTACGTCCTATCATGCCTATGCACATGCACATGGTGGTTATTAAATGGAAATGTTGTTTGCTCTCGATACGTGTGTATTAGAAAAGAAAATTAAAATTGATAATTGTACAAAGTTTGTTTAAAAAACGCAACAGTTTTACTGAATGGAGAAATGTCAAATAAAGAAAGGCCCGTCACTGTAATAACTTACTCACCCTCTGCAAGCAGCCCCAATGGCGAATTTTGGAAAACTGAGTTATTTACACAAAAGACCCATGAGGTTTACCATATTTACAAAAAAAATATATTTCTTAAAATTATCATAAATTAACCAAATTAGCTAGTTAATACCTTAAGAATATATTTGAAAACTAATATATACAAGGTTCAATTCTGTAGTACGTATAGTTTTAGAAAAGACCGAGACGCATAATGGAAATATTAAAACGGTTATATACATGGTATCAACAAAAAATCGTAATGGTATACGAAATTGTATTACAAACGAAGGAATATTTAAATACAAAATATTTCATACTGTTTAAATTGTCTAGTGCATAGTTTATTATTGTACATACCATGTAAGTATTAAAGCGTACTATATCGATGGACATATAATATTACGTTGAAAAAGGCAATACAGATAGTTATATCTGAACGTTATGCAATATATAACGAATTATTTGTACAATAATAAACTGTTGTCATTCAGTATAGAATTATGAGGGTATAATATAGAATTAACATCTTAGTATGGAATCATATATTTTCTGTATGGAATCATATATTCAGTATGGAATTATAAGGGTATAGTATAGAATTATATGCCAAGTACGCAATATGGATTCCATCATGTTTATAAGCAAATGAACAATAGTAGCAAGACCATTTTCTACTAGTAACTTATAAAATATTTTGCCCTCACTAGATTCTTAATTCAATATATAATGGATTATTTGTAATTCAATATTGGTAATAAATGATAAAAAGAACAAATATCGTTAGGCAAAGAAGGTCGGCTATCATCTGATTGTGTATTGTTTTAGAAAACTAGGTACGAAAAATGCACCCATCACGTAAATTCATGGGAGTGGATCTTTACAAGTCTTCTAGTTGTGGTTGCCAACCTTACCACACCTACCACATTTTATCTTCCTTGGTATATTCTATCCTCTAGACATATATCTTTTTTCCTTTGGTCTTCCGGGGGGCGCTTCGTCGATGGTGGAACAATTAGTTCAGTTTCATTCGGTTCTTTCAATATACCAAACATTGGGACAGGCTGTATGAGGTACGCATAACACCTTGCGTACGTGTCTGAGTGGTAAAACTCATTGACAAAATATACGATAAGTTTGCCCACGCGAAAAATCGACGTCAAATCATGTGAACAAGGTAGTGCGCAAAGCTGCCACTGCTTACATGAACATGTATGCTCGTCGATATTCACCTCGACAGATGGGTCGCTATGCACTTCGAATGTATACTCCGATGACCGAGTAACAGGCCACTGCCTTCCTTCGATAATGAGTTTTTTTTTTTAACTTACTGAGATTGGATGGGCATAAATCAATAGTCCAATCCCTGGAAAGTATCTCTCTAGCTACACACAGAAAATAGATAATGTAAATAATTTCAATTGTATGAATGAGGCAAGATTACGAACTACAATTAATAATTCTTTGTTACTATTATAATTTGGATAAGAATTATGAGTATGCATAAAATATTTAGTGTGTATGGGATTAAATTCGCCGTTAAAAAGGTAATATTAATTTTTGAAGAACAAGGATCGGGGATACGCACCACAAATTTTTCTCATAATCTTAATCCTAATGTTGTCGACCATGTTTGTGACAGGCAAATTCCTTTCTGCTAATATCCAATTATTGAAGGACTCGGCGATGTTTGAGCTCATTTCCCCGTACCTTGAACCCCTAAAATACGTATTCGCCCACTTTGTGACATCAATACTCTCAATAAAGTGCTTGGCTGCAACTCCGCCATCTGCTACAAATCTACCTTTAAAATGGTCAAAAAGTGCAATCATTAGCGCGTAGGCTACTTGTGGCAGAAGCTGTTGGAATAGTTACAAATATCCGAGCACAAAACTGGAAAAAGAAATATAAAAATAGAAAATAAATATTGTCGAGTCGAGTATGCACTCTGTCCGCAAGACGAAATAGCCCCGGTAGTGCCCTTCAGTTTTGGCTATTCGTCTCCAAAGATAAAACGACTTCGTCCCGTGATATCACAGCACCGTGAATATCAGGGTTCCGGCGAACTGAAAGAAAATGAACTGAGCCTTGTAAATGAAATGCAGAATATGTGTATGTTTGTTGTTCCAAATGTTCAGGTGTTTATGCGTATGGAAAGTGGCTGGAGAATGCAGGAGTCTCACCCTTATATAGGGGTTCAGATTAGGGTTACAGCAGCTGCCAATTAAGACGACCTTAATGGCGTTCAAACAGTCAGTTTTATCTGACATGAATCTGGACGAGTTCAGCGTGCAGATACGTCTGCTGTTTGAAATTCAAAAGTTGAAACCGTCTGACTGGTCAAGAGCCAGCCGTTACGTAACGGTCAGGTGCGTGAAGGTTCAAAAATGAAACCAGGGTTGAGCCAGAACCCCATACGGACCAACCAATAAGGACCAATTGCCCAAGACCCAAGACCCAAGTCCCAAGGCCCAGGCCCAGGCCCAGAGCCCAGGACCGAGGTCCGGGACCGGGCTCGGATCCGCCTTCGGCTACGCCGAAGGCGGACTGGCGAACCCAAGTCCAAGAGCCCGCGTGAACTTCGTTTACATAAAACCCACAACACTCTCTGGCCCACTCGATGTACATTAAAGAAATGTAATCATTTTTAAACTCTCTTCCACATTGACTAACATTCAATGTGGGATAACCGATAAAGCATTAAAGCAAACCGTTCAACTTCCAAGCATCATTTCTCACTCACCAATAAATGGATTTGAGAAATTCAAAATGCTACGATTATCTACACGACACGTAGAATAATCCTATACAATTCATTAACATGAATTATCGTTGTACCATTTAATTAGAATTAATCCAATTTACAACAGAAGCCACTCCAGTCTACCGCGCAATTTGGACGAGTAACTCCTACCTCTAAAAGTATATTTCAAGTTTGTCCTCAGATGGTTCAAACAATATCCATGTGGATATCCGAGAAATACCTTTCGAATTGCATCAAGTAGGCCTGGGTTCCTATCAGATATAAATGTGACTTTCCGAAATGGAGATAGAAGCTTTTTCAACTGCTCCATGAACCACTGCCAATTATCGGAATTCTCGGTGTCCACCACCGCAAAAGCGGCGTGGTACAGACCTGAGAAAATATTTTCATTTTGTTAACATTATAATTTGGCAAAAAAAACTAACTGCACAGAAATTACGTACTGGTTCTATTTTAAAAATTAAATTAAACATAATTTATATTCCAAATTCAGTATGGAATTATAAGGGTATAATATTATATTTTCAGTATGGAATCATATATTCAGTATAAAATCCCTCTTTGATTACTCTAGTATAAAAATCTATACTACTAAAAAAATTTATAAAAAGATATTACCATTGTCTCCATCCTTTGCAGTCGCTCCAAGTAGTTAACCTTTGAACTTTCCTTTCAAGTGTATGCCGTCGATGAACAACATAGGTCGACAAAAACTAAAGCCTTCAATGCAAGCAGAAAATGCGACGAAAATCCTTTTAAAGCGGCGTGAGTTCTTTTCGACCTCTAAAAGGATGTGAGAATCAGGGTTTGATTTAAGGGAACACTCGACGTAGGATTCAAGATCACCGAAGGAGTCTCCAATATCACCAAGTACAGATTTCCTCGCCTTTTCCACAGTGAGATACGCAAGTTTATATGAGATTTCTAATCCATATTGCCTTTCGAATAGTCGCTCGGCCAACCGAGTGTCAATATTTGTTCGAACATCTTCCAAAATAAGCAACGACACCAGCTCAGAACTAACACGTATATGTTTCATTGATTGAAAACATGCTCTGCAAGTGTGCACGCTATTAATTTGTCTCACGTATAAAAAAGCCGTTGATTCGCTCCAAAGAGGCATGCACGAACAACCCACAATTGTCGTCCAAACAAGCTGCTGCCCTTGAAAATCGTTCCTAACCCACTTGAACTGAAAACCTCCGCCCAATTGTAGTTTTACGTAGCGCAATCCTGAAATCTTTCGCACCACCTGCAAATCTCTGGCCAAACTCAGATACCTCCGTCTCTCATCCCGTCGTCAATAGTTTTTTCGTATGACTAGGAATCAGAGTATGGAGAACATCATCGTAATCAACATTTGAAGTCGTACTTAACATAACAATTTCACTATCATTCTTAATGTCAACCCTAACGCGTACTAGTCCGTATGACATTACTAGATGAACCATACCTATGAAATCAGCTTTAGTGGCTAATAATACTCTTGGAAATTCAGGGATGGAATAATGCATGGTCAATTTAGATAGGTTTATCTGACTCCATCGTGCACATACATTGTCCAATATTGAATTAAACGAGAAACCTGGTTCTATGCCCAACACAAGTGTCTCTGCGCCATAACCAGAAAGTATGAATATAACTCCATAATTCGATAAACCTGTGTAAACATTACAAAAGTTAGCGGACATCTAAGAAAAACAAACTCAAGGGTATTAGAAGAAAATAATGCATATTCGTATTATGCAAATAACATATACCTACATAATGCAGAGCGTGAAAAAATCCATTTTGTTTTCAACAAGAAGTTAGCAGTTCGTAAAGTATGAATCAAATAGGTTCGACCTTATTCCACATTGGAATGAATCAAGTAGTACAGAATTATTACAGAACCTAGTTCATAAAACTCTATTTCTCGGAATCACAACAAGCAAAAAAAATGGTTTGTAAACTGAATTGAAATTCGGATTTTATCAAAACACAAATCGTATTCGTAGTATGAATAACGTAGACCTACGTAGTGCAAAACAAATATCTTCGACTTTATTACACAATGAAAATGACTTGGTTTTATAAAAGGGATGAAACTGTACTAGTTTCGTAAAACTTAACTAGTACAGAATTATTCCATAACATATTTCATAAACCTGCTCTGTAAACTAGGGCTTCAAATAAAATTCATAAAACCTGATTTTTTAATGAGAAAACAAATCATATTCGTAGTATGGAATAACGTAGACCTACATAGTGCAAAACAAATATCTTCGATCTTCTTACACAGTGAAAATGGCCAGGTTTCATAAAAGGGATGTAACTGGACTAGTTTCGTAAAACTTAATTACTAAAGAATTATTCCATAACCTTTTTCATAAAACCTGGTTTGTAAACTGAGGCCTCCGAATAAAATTCAAAACTAGGTTTGTAAACTGGGGCCTTCGTATAAAATTCAAAACATATTTGATATTCACATCATATATTATTGCCTTTATATATTATCCGTTTTGAAGACGGCGAACTAAAAAACTTGCTTGAATTAACTTCCTTATCCGCTTGAGTAGAAGTAATTATTTGAGGATTAAAAACTCTTATTTGCTGATGTCCACAACCAGTTGAATCAATGAATAGTGAATGTTATGGAGGGTAATGTAAGTATACATGATGAGAGATATTAATTGGAGTGAGAAAGAATTGAGTGGACTCATAGCGTGATTGACGCCCCAAGCAGTTACCGGGATTCTGAGTATGGGTATATATGAGAAATTATATATGAGTTTATGATTTAATGGGTTTAAAATAACCTAAATGGGAATATAAGATTTGGTAGGATTATACGAAATATTATATTCCCAAAAGTGTATTATTTGGGAATTTCTCATAAATTAATTTGTGTCAGTAGTCTCTAATTAAGAAACAAAATTTTAATAATACTTCATTCATCTCATTATGTTAGTTATGATTGACCATTTCACGAATATTAAAAAAATATATGATTGATATTATATGTATCAAATAAAATTAATATTCTTTTATTTAAAAAAAATAAAAATATATAATAATAAAAGTATGGATAATATTAATAAAATAATATTTATTTTTTATTGGAAAAGTATAAATTAATTATTTCTCTTTTAAAAATATAAATGTGCAAATAAAATGAGACTAAATAATTCTAAAATGCGACAGATAAAACGAGACGAATGGAGTATCTTTTATTCTATAGGGCATCAAAGCCTCGATCTCGTGGCATAAATCAGATTTTTCACCAAAAATACATCTTTAGTGCGATTGGATATCATTTCGTAAATTTTCGTTTCGTTTCACTAGAAAATAGTGAAAACAAAATTTTAGGGAGATAAATTTTTGGGGGAATTGCCAAATACTCCCCCTAGAAAAATGTGTTTGTCAAATACCCCAACTAGTTTTAAAAAATATCAAATACTCCATACATAATTGTACAATTACCAATTTGGTCTTCCTTCCCATCAAAATTCACTTATTCCTCTCCCATTCGAATCAGCCCTAATTCTCCTTCCTTCATCGCCTTCAATTCGTGCGCCCAAATCCGCTCTCCTAATTCGTCGCCTCCTCTCCATCGTCGTCGCCGCTTCTCCATCGCCTTCGCCGCCTCTCCATCGCCGTGCGCTCTCTTCACCACCGCACAACACACGGTGCCTCAACACCGCCTCACCACACAATTCTGGTTCTTTTTTTGTCTCCGTTCTTGGTGATGACGATGCGAAGAATGGGACGTACAATCTCTGCAGTTTACAAACCGGGATAAGAAAAAGGTCCGGCTACCCTCAGTTGATTTTAAATCTAACCAGGTGTGATCTTAACAATTACAAAGGGGGTGACGAGGACGGAAACAGTGACTTTGCGGGACTTAGCAGAAGCATGACCATCGGCGATTCTTTTAAGTTCTTCTTGGACAGCGACATCTTCAACAATGTACTGCTCAATATCGCCTGCTTTCGGGTGTTTTTTCTCTTCAAGGAAAATAGCCATTTGGGTTTTCTGTAAAAATTCAAATCAGAAATTGTACTCACACATATACATTTGCCTTCAATTGAAAAAAAAAGTCTAAAATATGATCCAGATAGCTTACCACC
>BMAC01001154.1:116934-130152 GCA_014905375.1 Phtheirospermum japonicum
GGTGGTAAGCTATCTGGATCATATTTTAGACTTTTTTTTTCAATTGAAGGCAAATGTATATGTGTGAGTACAATTTCTGATTTGAGTTTTTACAGAAAACCCAAATGGCTATTTTCCTTGAAGAGAAAAGAACACCCGAAAGCAGGCGATATTGAGCAGTACATTGTTGAAGATGTTCGTTTCGCATGGAAGGGATGTGCTGGGGCCAGTGGGGACTGTGGTATCTTCCTTATGAATCACATGGAATTTTTTAGGGGACATCCCTATGAAAATCCAAATTTGAAAAAAGTAAGTACACTTGTTATACATAAGTTCCGCTTTTAATTTGAAAAGGATAGGTAAATTTTTTTTTTTTTTTGTGTTTTTTGTAGCGTGATGAGAGACGTTTGTTGAGAGCCAAGTATTGTTGCAACACTTCTCTTGAGTGATGTCAATCACATGAAGAATCAGTTGGAGAAAGATGTACTCGATCTCTCCAATTCCAGGAAGTAGAGGAGTTGGCCATGGGCAGAAAAACATGTCTTGGTTCTTGTGCGTTTTCTAGAAAGTAGAGGAGTAGGAAGTATTTGTGAAGTTTTTAGCCTTTGACATGTTAGGTCTCTACACGTACAATTGTTGTAGTGTTTTGCAAGTTCTAAAATGTAAAATGTGGATGGTATTAGGTTGTGCATACCAATGTGTTGGTTCTTGTGCTGCAAGGTATCGATATTTGTAATACAATGTAGGGGTATTTTAAACCTAATGATATGTGTTGGTGTTTAACATGAATAGCTTAGCTCCTTTGCTTCTTTCTTTTTCTCTTCTTTCTGCTCTGTATTTCTTTCTTAAGTGGTAGGTGACGTCGTAACTAAGAAGTATTAGGTTTTTTTTACACTGCAAGAAACCAATACTCCCAAACACAATAACCAATACTCTTCTATCCAAAAACTAATACACTAACCAAGATGCTAGTGTTTGTAATGCGATGTGCTAGTGGGCAAAAAATATATATATATATCGCCGAAAAATTTTCCGGCAGGCGGCGGCGGAGGGGGGCGGCAGGTGGTGGCAGCAGGTGGTGGACCATTTTATTATTATTATTATTATTATTATTATTATTATTATTATTATTATTAGTTATTTAAATAGTAAGGGTATTGTGGTATATTCATATCACAATTTTGGACTATTTGGCAAAAAGGAGGGACCATTTGACTTAAATCTACAAGTTGAATTATTTGACAAATTCATCTATATCTTAGGGAGTATTTGGCAATTCCCCCTAAATTTTTTTGGTAAGATAATGATTGGATATAATTTGTGTTTTTTGAGTTAGTGATTGAATATAAAATTATTTGATAAATAAAATTGACCCTCAAAAGTTTTTGTGTCGTGGGAATTAATGATGGTGAAAAGATGAGAGAGAGAGGAAATAAAATTGATAGATAAGAGAGATGAGGGAAATAAATGGATAAAAATGAAAAACTTTTTTGAGAAAAAAGGTGAAATATATTTATTGAGTTATAAACAACTGGGAAAAAAACATTTTGCCTCCCAAACTATGGCCATTTTCACAGTTTACCATATAAACTATTGTTTGTGACAAACCGTCATACGAACTATGTGCGATTTGCAGTTGCCACTACACCGGAGTTTTTGTAGTTTTGTATCCAAAACCAGATGATGTGGCACAATCGGGTTGTGACACATCATCCGATTTTTGATACAAAACCACAAAAATTTTGGTGTAGGGGACAAATTACAAATCGTGCATAGTTGGTATGGCGGTTTGTCACAAATAATAGTTTGTATGGTAAATTGTAAAAAACGCAATAATTTGGGGATAAAGAAAATTACTCCTAAACACTTATTTGTTTGTCATTTTCTTGTTTTGGCAGTTGATGGAAACAAAAATTTTGATTTCCAATCGCGCCTAGTTCTCAGAAAACCTAATCTCTAAATCAACCCCTTGTTTTGTCACTTATATTTTTACTTTATTTATTTTTTTGAAAAAACCTAGTGTGGAGGGTTAAGGTGATGATATTAGTATAATTAGATTTAGGGGTAATTATTTTTTGCCCCCCATACTATATTGATTTTTATAGTTTATCATACAAACTTTTTTTTCGACAAACCGCCATCTGAACTATGCGCGAATTGAATGTTACCCCCTACAACACTTTTTTTGTGGTTTTGTAATTAAAATCGGATAATGTGGCACAACCCAATTGCGCCACATCATCTGTATATATGGGGGACAAAAAGTTTTTTTTCCCTTAAATTTATATATGAGAACTTCTACGGTGGTGCAGTCACTGTATGATACCTCCACTTCTATTGACCAATAAATTTGTTTAAAAAGATTCTAGTTTATTAATACGGGTGAGGTGTCAAATTATGATTGAATTATCATACATGAGTATGGTATTGTGAATGTAATATAGTCTTTTCCTTTATATATATTCACATCAGAATGTCTGTGGTACGACCATGCACTTGAACTCACACGCGCTTGATATATTGACTCTTTTATTTTTATTTTCTTTCCATATATGTTCCCTTTCTTTGTCTCAACGATAGCTATATATCTCTTCGCTATGATATTTCAGAATTATTATACTGTCCTTGAAGAAAAAAAAAACACCTGTAACACATTCTCTACACTAGGTGACTGGTCATGTGAACTGCACAGTACAATATCAATTTCGTTAACTGACATTAAGAATGAAAATTTACTTGATGCATCATGGACATAATAGAAACAGCAAACTTTTATGATTTTTTTTTTTTAAATTTGATTATATATATCAAGTAACTTGCAGAAATATTTAAAAGTATTTATATTATACTAAAACATATTCTTTTCTTATAAAATCTCACTTTTTATTAATTTTACATTTTTTTTATTTCAAATTGTTTATTAGTTTTTATCCTGCAAATCCGTTTAACACACACATAGGTCTTTTTTAAAGGGCAAAAAAGATTTTTAAAAAAAATGCCAAAAATAACAAAATACCAGCAGGACCTACCATGAATACAAATCTTCAATAAAGCTTCAGTGCAATACATTATTGGGCATCATTTCTAAGTGATCATGTAAGTAAAGGATAAATCAGTGACTTTTCTGTGTCGTCCAAGAAAACAGATGGGACCATTCCATCAAACAATAATGCCATGCAATTTCCAATCAACTTCAGAATAAATACCTTACTTTTACAATGGTTCTGAATATCTTAACAAGTCATCACATTTTTGCTAAATTGCTTTATTTTACCCAAGTATATTCTTGTTTTGTTCATTAAGCACACCATTTTCTTGATAATTACATAAGTCGGCAGGTTCTTGCTTGTTATCTGTAAAGTGGAAAAAAAAAAGCAGCCACTGCACCCTTCTTTGGTTCTTACAAGGTAGGCTCGTTCTCTCTGTTTCCAACTTTGCTCAAAATTCTCTCTCCAACAAAAACACACAGAAACACAAATCTAGAATGGCAGAAGCTGCGGTTGGCGCCACCATTCAAGTTTTGGTTGAGAATCTGCTCACACTTTCAAAGGAGCAGATCGGCCTGCTCCGSAATTTCAAGAAAGACTTGGAAAAGCTTCAAAAAACTTTTTCTAKAGTTAAGGCTTTCTTGGACGACGCCGAGAAGAAACAAGTCACCGATGGTGCTGTCAAAATCTGGCTGAGGGACCTCGAAGCTCTGGCTTTCGATGCTGATAATGTTTTCGACGAGATCAATTATCAGCTTCTGTCCAAGAAAGTGGGGCCCGCCGAAAACAAAACCGTGATGAAAAAGGTGCAATCTTTCTTCTCTTGCTCAAATAATAATCCCATTGCGTACCGTCTAAAACTGGGCCGTAGAATCAGGGATATCAATGAGAAGTTGAAATCTATTAACCAACAGGCAACTGAGTTTGGCCTTCAAACTAGAATTGCGAGCGCTCAGGCTCCTGTTTCTGGATCAGATGCATCCGGAAGCACGGAAACCGATTCATTCACCGTCGATCCGATTTTTCTCGGGAGAGAAAATGACGTGTCGAGAATAGTGGAGAAGCTGATCACTACTACTCAAAGTCCAGCTGAACAAGTGCTCTCAGTCCTTCCTATTGTTGGGATGGGTGGACTTGGGAAGACTACTCTAGCCAGGGCAGTGTTCYGTGATGAGCAGATGATATCTCATTTCGGAGATAATCGTGTTTGGGTTTATGTTTCTAGAAACTTTGATGTCTGTAATATTTTAAAAAATATTCTCACATCATTAACTGAAGAAAAGTTTGAACTTGAAACTAGGGAAGCTCTTCTGAAAAAGCTTCAAGAACACTTGAGAACTAAAAGATATATGCTTGTCCTCGATGACGTTTGGAACGTGGATAAGGAGATGTGGGATGATTTTGTAAATTCTTTGACGGGAATCAGTTCTGCGACTGGAAATCGCATGATTGTTACTTCGAGGAGTGAAGAGGTTGCTTCAATTGTTGAAACACTTTCGTTACATAAATTAGAAATCTTATCAGATGATGATTGTTGGTCGATAATCAAGGCCAAAGCTTTCAATAGATCACGAGATATTTCCTTGGAACTTGAGACGATGGGGAGAAATATTGCAGAAAGGTGTCGAGGTTTGCCACTGGCGGCAAAAGTAGTTGGGGGATTGTTGTGCAAAAAGTCGAAAGATAGATGGCAGGAAATTGAAAAGAATTGGCTTTCAGATTTTGGAGATGATCAAGATCCTATCTCCAAGATATTAAAGCTGAGTTTTGATAATTTGCCATCGCCATCACTAAAGAAGTGTTTTGCATATTGTTCGATATTCCCAAAAGGATATGAGATCGAAAAGGAACAACTGATTGAGCTTTGGATGGCAGAAGGATTTCTTAAAACTGATAATATGGAGACCACAGGTAGTAAAATCTTCAACCTTCTTCTGCAGAACTCCTTATTACAAGTTGTGAGGAGTGATGATTATGGCAATGTAACACATTGCAGCATGCACGACCTTGTGCATGATCTAGCATGTTCTGTTGTTTGTGAAAATGGATTGTTACAAAGTCGGTACATTGGCTGGAAACCTAGTGGAGATGGATTTTTATCCATCCCAAAAGGACAAGAAAGACATGTGAGGACATTATTCTTCGATGGTAAAGTTTCAGATATCACATTCTCAGACTTCAAAAGCCTACGTACTTTGACTTTGGTGGGTGAAGAAGATATTGATGGTTTGCCAACTTCAATCAAGGAGCTCAAACATTTAAGATATCTTGATATATCGGAAACAAGGATTAAATATTTACCGGACTCAGTTGGTGAACTATACCACTTGCAGACATTAAGAGCAAAGAAAGGAAGCACAAGGTGGAGGAGTTATTTGGAAAAGCTGCCAGATTCCTTGAGCTGCTTAATTAGCTTAAGGCATCTTCACATTTTCGATCCTACAGCATTGCCTCCTGAGATAGGAAAACTAACTTCTCTTCAAACACTGTCATACTTTGATGTGAGCGATGAGAAGGGTTGTAAGTATAAAAGAAAATTATTGAATTAGAAAAAATATAATAAAAGAAAACTATTAAGTTAGGCTACATATAATAAAAAGAATATTAAATTAGGCAAGATATAATAAAATAAAAATATCAAATAAGGTATATACTAGGCTCGGATAACATATAAGCAACCGAAGCACCAAACTTTTTTATTATTCAAGCGAAACATACGAAGCAGACATACATATTAGGAGGATTTCACATTAACGTATACTTATTTAACACCCGTGTATTACACGGAACTTATCAAAAGACAAATGTAAAAAATATTTTTGATAATTACTGAATTTTAAATCTAAAATAAAAAATTAAAATAATGTATTCTCAACTCGTGCCTTGTACATGTCTAATATATTTATTAATTATTACAAATATTAAATAATTTTGTATTTGATGTTTAAATTAAAATTATTAATAATCTTAGTTACATACTTACAAAAATTCAAAAGGCGTCACATTCTAAACCCGTGTCTAATATCTTTTTTTACTAATTATTATTATTAAGTTATTTTATATGTTAATGTTTAGGATAAATTCGTTAATAATTATTAGTTACATACTTTGATATATTCAAAAGATGTCATACTCTGAACCCGTGTCGTATTGTACTGGTGTCTAATCAATGTTTATTAATTATTACTATATAATTTAATATTTTTATATTTATATTGAATACATTACTAATATTTAGTTGCATACTTAGATTATTATAAATAACTCGTATATTACCTATAGAGAATAATTGAAACTCCAAAAATAAAATTATTTTAAATTCTATCAATTAAAATTATTTAATTATTTTCATAGTAAAGTTTTTTTTTTGGTAATTAAAATTATTCATATGTAGTTTGTCATTTAATTAAAATAACTAATTTAGATCTTATCTAAATGACTTACTTATATTTTTATATTAGAAGAATCAAATGAAAGTATTGAATAAGGAAAAATATAATAAAAAAAATAAAATTTGGCAAGATACAATAAAAATAAAAGTATTAAATTAGGTAAATATTAGGTTCGAATGACACATAAGCAAACGAAACACCATGATTTTTTATTTTCTAAACGAAGCATACGAAGCAGACACATAGGTTAGGAGGATTTTGCATTAATATATATGAGTGATTATCAAAAATATATATGAGTGATTATCAAATTTTTTTAAGTATGAGATTTAGTGACAGAATAGAAATAACACTTTAAATAAATTAAGAAAAAAAAAGAAGCATATGTGATTTATGAACTTCAAATGCTTATTATTTTGGCCTTTTGCTATGAATATTATCAATTCTCTTAAAAAATGTAAGGCATTATGTGAGAAAATAGAATAACACTTTAAATAAATTCAAAAATTAATAGAAATAGAAATTGGACTTTAACTATCTTCAATTATTTGAAATTAAAGTTTATTTTAATTTCAAATAACTGAGGTAAATTGCATACATGTCTCTAATTTAGAAATCAAAGTTAACGTAGTTCTTACTTACCTTACATTACGAAGGGCGACGAGGTAAAAAGCGGCGGAGCGGAGGTGTCATTCTCATCCATTTTTCGGGTTGTTTTTAGATCCAGTATCATATGTCTCGCTCTCCATCATCACGAAGAACTTTTTTTTTTGTTCGATATTAACCCAATCATGCAATAAAACTTGATTTTCGAGATTTGAAGACCTAATGTTGGATTTTTCGCGGGTCCAACATGTACCCTCTTCTTTGAATGCTTTTTAAGTTCATAAACTCGACCTAAGAGACCTTGAATTTCTGTTATCCCTACTTGTAAAATTGCATAGACTCAGTTATCGCTACTTGTAAAATTATAATCGTAATAGTTACGAATGATCTTATTCAAGCATAAATCATACGAAACCCTGATTTAGTTATCAAACTAAGATCAAGAAATCCTATAATAAAAATAATTAAATTCATACCATAATACGGAGTATAAGTCAGAATCTCATCAAATATGTTTTAAACATTACTTCGAACCAAAATTAAAAAAAAAAAGATTAACTAGACACTGCTAATATGAACCTCATCATCGTCACGAGTTTATAATAAAGAAAAAAGAAAAAGGGATTGAAAATAATATATAACAAACACTCGATCGAAGACCTCTGTCAAAGAACTCCATGGCGCTGCATTATGTCTTCAAGACGTTCAGTTCCTTTTTCATTTTCATACCTACTTCTCGTAATCTGTGTCGTATGATGAGTCAGTATCACGTTATGCCTCCTCTTTTAATCTCACGTAATCTGCTTTTGCCTCCTCCCTAAATCTATTCTCCTCATGGTCAGCTGTCTAGAGGCTGTTTTAGAATAGGTAAAGCTGGGCCAATACGTTATTTAAGGCCCAAAGTAATAAAATTTCCAAATCTGGGATGACACTGGATAAACCTAGTTTCAAAGAGCAAACTCAGTGTCAGAGGTCACCGCTTAAGAATCGTTCAGCTCCACTCGTAGGTTCATACTCGTACTTCTTAGCCTAAAAATACTTCATAATTTATGAAATAAATACAAATTCCAATATCAAAGTATCATAGAGTGAATGTACCAATAAGAAGAAAAATTAACAGTCCAAATAAATAAAAAAACATATAAATATATGATTTTTAACAATTAAAAATATGCACATTTTTTTAATTATAAAAAATTTATGAAGGCTTTTAAATTACTAAATTTATAAACAAGAGTAATGTAGAATATGTATTATACAAGTGATGAGAGTTTGGTGTGAGAGAAAATGAGTTTAGGAAAGTAGGGGTATTTATAGGAGTGAAAAAATAGAGGCCAAACCACTGGTTTTGGTTTTAAACCAGTGGTTTGAGGGCAATAGTCACTTGATTTGAACTGATAATTTTCAACACAATTTGAACCACCCCTAACGACTATTTTTTCCAAGGTTCAAACTGGTAGTTTGAACCTCCAGTTTAACCAATGGTAGTTTTATTTTTCTAATTCGAAAATTTAAACCGCCTGTTCACAATTTTAAATTAGCTTAAATCAGAAATTGGACCGCCTTATTGGCGGTTCTGGTTTTGATTTGAATTGTGGTCAATAAGGCGGTTCTGGTTAGATAAACTTTTTTTAACTCAACAGAAGGTTGTAACCTTTCAACTTTATCAGCAGCTTTTGAAAAATCTCAAAGTTGTGGATGGTTGAGGTAGTGGTTGTAGTAGGAGTTAAGCCCGCTAATTGCAGTATCTCCACCCTTTAACTTCAAAAACCCTACATGGTAAAGTCTATAAATAGACGTAGAAGTCATAGGCAGGAAGAATACACTGATTTAACTTCATTCTACATTTTTCTACACTAAAAGTCTCAAATTTCTGAATTGAATCTTCACATTTATAATTGATGAACAAAAATCCAAAAGTTGTTCCATATTACCCAATTTTCCTTCATCTTTGCTATTAAATTTGCAATTGAATTTTTCGAAAATCTTCCACAAAAACCTAGTAGCTTATTTTTGCCTCTTTGTGCAGCCTCTCTTTGCAAATTGATCTTCTCAAGGTATGTATTTTATTTCTTATTTTTATTATTTTTCATATAATTTTTTCTGCATATACATGAAAAAACGTGAAGTAGCACATTTATTTATTCTAGAATTCCAAGAGGCCTTAATGATAAAATCGCTAGCTAAGAATCCTAGTTGGAGCTCTTGAAATGGCGAAGTCAGTAGGCCAATTGTATTGTTCACACACACTAGAAATTGAAAAGGTATCGACGCATAAAGAAATTGAAAAGGTACTGAGAATTCCGAGAGGTGCACTGAACTTGTATAAATACCCCCTATTTGTGGAAAAAATTAATCTTCATCACAATATAACTAAACTGCACCTTTTTTGGCTAAATAAAATTTAATCTCCATCAAAAATAATGGCTGACAACATGGAGAGTTCGCTTCGCAAGCTATCGGAAAGCTCAGGAAAAACAAATTATCGCGTTTATGAGGCAAATGCAGGAAGAAAGTTCCGCAGACATGCGGAAGCTAGTCGGCCAGTTAGAAGCACTCACCCACATTTTGAGCAGTATAAATGCTCATTGGGTTGAGGTGGTTCTCTCTATCTCCAAGATCAAATCTGTTCTCGTCACCAAGCTTGGTGCACGGTTTGATGATGACAATGTGGATCGTGCTCTAGCGGGGACGAAGAGGAAGGCAGCCGAAGCTTGAACTTCTTTTCTGCATTAGCAATTTTTTTTCTTGCATTTGTAACTTTTTTTTTTTGCTAATTCGAAGAAGAAATTACTATTTTTAATTACTGTGTATTTTTTAATTCAATATTGTGTGCTAATTAATATTAATAATAATAATTTAATGAATAACATTAAATATAGAGTCGAAATGGGATGAGAAAAAGTGTATAACTAAAACATATATTCTTTTTTATTTACATCCTAGATTAAATAAATGTTAGGTTTGTTTTGAACTGTAAGGAATAAAATTACAAATAAGTTCAGTTAACATATCATACATGTTCTCTTTTATTTTAAAAGTGAATCGCCTATGATTATTGATATAGGTATACAAGATAAGTAGTCTAATAAAAAATCAATTAAACAATGTAGCCTTTGATCTCACTTTACTGATGCACATAAATATAGAATCTATTTGTTCAACTAAAATAATACACATCCTAAGGCATTTCACTATGTATGTTACAAAATTCACTCCTTCATGACCATATCGGAAAGTTATTGTCAATGGGATCTGTTGAATAATGCAGGTTATGAAAATGCAAATAATACTTAAAAAAAGAGGTTAAAACAATGGATGAATGGTGAGTATTGGATCCACACTTTGTCTTTCGATTGTCAACTTTGGTTTTTCTTCATATAATAATAATTATTATTATTATAAGTTGAACTTGTTATTCCAATGTTAATTATAATATAGTATGATCCTAACTAACACTATATATATTAGGTCAAGAAAATAGAATAATAAAAAAAATAGTAATTAATAAGAAAAAAATTATGAACAAAGTTACATGCATATATATGGAGTTTTTTGGTAAATTAATTTTTGATTATTTGTTAGTTTATTTATTGAGTTTTTAATTTAATTGTGCAGCGGTAGATAATGGATCGAAGTTGGATGTATGGTAGACGTAATACACTTAAATATATTCAAGGGGTTGAAAGTTTTTGAAATTTGTTGTGGAGAACAAAACTAAGTATGATTGGGAAATGATTCTGTGTCCTTGTGTTGATTGCAAAAATCTGAGACAATTATTGAGTACAAACCAAGTGAAGAGCCATTTGATACGTCGTGGTTTTAAAGAAGGTTATTCACGATGGATATGGCATGGTGAAACTTTACCTCCAACTGATAATACAACTCACTCGACAGATCCGTCTACGTATGATACTAGTAGTAATATAGAAAACGACGAGGATGTAGACAGTGATCGATTAGATAAAATGTTGCATGATATAGGAGGTGATATTAATAATGTTGCTGCATTTGAAAGATTATCTGTTGATGTTGAAAAATCGTTGTACCCTAAATGTACAAAATTTACAAACACTACAACAAAAGAGATCTCTAGTAACATAATTTAGTGACGCTTTTTAAAAAGCGTTGTCATGTTATGACATTTTTTTTAAAAGGGTAAGTAAATCAAGGTTCTAACGTTGCTTTTTGTAAAATGTATTTAAATAGTGACATTTTTACAAAAGTGTCAATATATTAACCAATATGACGACGCTTTTTTAAAAAGTGTATTTAAATAAACAACATTTTTATAAAAGTGTCATGCTTTCTACCCATATGACGACACTTTTCAAAAGAATATATAAATTAAGTAGTGACCACTTTTCAATAGTGTCACTATGTTTACCCAATATCATGACACTTTTTAAAAAACGTATTTAAATAACGATATTTTCATAAAAGTGTCTACATTTTGATCAATATAAGCGACACATTCACAAAAGCGTCAGTATTTTCACAAAAGTTTGTTGACACTTTCGTCTAAGTGTCGTTAAATGGGTCACTACAACAAAAGAGATTTATAGCAACACAAATTGGTGACGCTTTTTAAAAAGTGTCATTTTCTAATTTCATTTTTTAAAAAGCGTAATTAAAACTAATTTATAACGACACTTTTTAAAAAAAACGTAATTAAATAATGACATTTTTAGAAAAGTGTCGGCATGTTTAGTGTAAAATTAGAAGGTCTATGGTTTAAAAATAAGGATCAGATTTGAGATGTTGTTAATCAATATTAACAACACTGGTTAACAACATCAACTAAATAAACACCAGGTTATGCAGCGGATATTTAAAAAGAGAACACGATTAAACAAAATCAGTTCACAAGTAAATACTTGTGAACTTGGGTGTACAAACCGTAAACTATATTACTTTCGATTCACGTTCAATACACAATTATAAAGTAATATATGAAAACTAAATATCAAGAAACTTGATACTAAATACTTGTTGCCGGAATGGCAAGATCTTCTCCGTTGGTTACGCAACTTCAAAGATCTTGTTTATCACGATCGTTGGCTCCAAGTAGTATGTCGTGTTCTTCCTTCCTTCTTGGGCGTCTTCTTGCGTCGTGCGTCTAGCGTTCTTCTCCTCAAGAAATCCGTGCGTCAATCTTTAATAAAAACCGTGAGAACAAGTGTAGGATTACTTGTGTCTTAAATAGACAACTAAGAATCCTAAATTGGTAAAATCCTAAAAACAAATCCTAAACACAATTTAGGAATAATTAAAGTCTTGTGCATAATCTAGGAAACATAAAATTGTCCTAAATCTAGTTCCCTAATTTATTTTGTGCCCAAGAAAAGACAAATAACAAAATAGGAATTATTGCCAAGAATAAATTCCTCAACAATCTCCCCCTTTTGCCTTTCTGGACAAAACACTAAGACGTAAACACAAATAAAAATACTAACTCCCCTAAGCTAGAAAACTCCCCCTAAATAAAATACCCAATGTTGTTAACATGCAAAACCAACATCACAAACCAGTATTGTTCAAACAAAACAGTTTTCTCAAATCAAACAAAGTAAAGGAACTCAATGACTTCGAATCCTCTTTCGACCGTCGAGGAGATGTCGAAGTTCCTTCACCATCCTTCTTTCTTTTCTTCTTCTCCTTCAGCTTCAGCATTTTCTTCAAGGCCTTGTTGCGCACCCGTATTCGCTTACGCCTCCTCTCTTGAGTAAGGCTCGCCAAGGCTTCGGCGGCAACAGCATCAGCATCAGCAGCAGTCTAAGTTCCGGCAACATCAGCATCCTCTTCTCCAACAACACTGTCTCCCCCTACGTTCGCGTCACTCTCTCCCCCTTTTTGACCAGAAAGGGAAAGGGCCTCCAACAACGAGCAACGAAGTGCCTGCAATTTAGAAATTTGCAAATCTATGGAGGCAACATGCGCACGCAGGAGCTGCGCAGAAATTCGAACCATGTTGGGATCATCCTTCCAACATCACTAGCAACATCGGCAGGAGCAGGAGCCTGCCACGGCAAATCGAGCACCCTGGCACCAGTAGTGTGTTGACCCCTAAAAGCGAACCAATCCGCATCACCCGTGAGCACATCATCTTGGTGAAGCGTCAGACCCTGGCTCTTCAGTAGCCTGAAAATAAGAGAAGGAAAGCACAACGAGGCAGCCGACCTAGATGTGGCAAACTTAGTCACAATATCAAAAACATGGTGGCCGAAACTAAACTTAACTCCCTTCCCAAGGCT
>BMAC01001154.1:130177-141076 GCA_014905375.1 Phtheirospermum japonicum
GGAATTTCGGAGCTTGGAAGCTTGAAAGATCTCAAAGGGAAAATAGAGATTCGTAATCTTGAAAAGGTGCGTGATAAAAATGAGGCTACGAGGGCAGATTTATTTCGAAAGCCAGGCATATACGAGTTAAAGCTTGTGGGGCATAGATCCAGAGAAGGTTGTGAAGCAAATGACGAGAGTGTGTTGGAAGGCCTCCAACCACACCCCAATTTGAAGGGTTTAAAGATTTGTGGATTCAAAGGCAAAAGTCTGCCACTGTGGGAAAGACTAAACAATCTGATGAAGATTAAACTAAAAGATTGCAGTGAATGTGAAGAAGTCCCTATGCTAGGGCACTTGCCACGTCTGAAGTCTCTTTGCTTGGATGGTTTGACCAATGTGAAGTCCATAAGATCTTCATTCTATGGAAATATTGACCCAAGTGTTAATGTGTTTCCTGCGCTTGAAAGGCTCGAGTTGATAAACATGCCAAACCTGAAGGAGTGGGATGAAGTGGTGGTATTTCCAATCCTCAAATACTTGAAAGTTAAAGACTGCAGGCAATTGATGAGGGCTCCAACTCACTTCCCATGTCTTCAAGAATTGGTGATTGATGGGATGGAGAGCGGTCTACCTTTGGAAAATATATGCGGAATCTTTTTTTAAGTATGAGATTTAGTGACAGAATAGAAATAACACTTTAAATAAATTAAGAAAAAAAAAGAAGCATATGTGATTTATGAACTTCAAATGCWTATTATTTTGGCCTTTTGCTATGAATATTATCAATTCTCTTAAAAAATGTAAGGCATTATGTGAGAAAATAGAATAACACTTTAAATAAATTCAAAAATTAATAGAAATAGAAATTGGACTTTAARTATCTTCAATTATTTGAAATTAAAGTTTATTTTAATTTRAAATAACTGAGGTAAATTGCATACATGTCTCTAKTTTAGAAATCAAAGTTAACGTAGTTCTTACTTACCTTACATTACGAAGGGCGACGAGGTAAAAAGCGGCGGAGCGGAGGTGTCATTCTCATCCATTTTTCGGGTTGTTTTTAGATCCAGTATCATATGTCTCGCTCTCCATCATCACGAAGAACTTTTTTTTTGTTCGATATTAACCCAATCATGCAATAAAACTTGATTTTCGAGATTTMAAGACCTAATGTTGGATTTTTCGCGGGTCCAACATGTACCCTCTTCTTTGAATGCTTTTTAAGTTCATAAACTCGACCTAAGAGACCTTGAATTTCTGTTATCCCTACTTGTAAAATTGCATAGACTCAGTTATCGCTACTTGTAAAATTATAATCGTAATAGTTACGAATGATCTTATTCAAGCATAAATCATACGAAACCCTGATTTAGTTATCAAACTAAGATCAAGAAATCCTATAATAAAAATAATTAAATTCATACCATAATACGGAGTATAAGTCAGAATCTCATCAAATATGTTTTAAACATTACTTCGAACCAAAATTAAAAAAAAAAAGATTAACTAGACACTGCTAATATGAACCTCATCATCGTCACGAGTTTATAATAAAGAAAAAAGAAAAAGGGATTGAAAATAATATATAACAAACATCTCGATCGAAGACCTCTGTCAAAGAACTCCATGGCACTGCATTCTGTCTCCAAGACGTTCAGTTCCTTTTTCATTTTCATACCTYCTTCTCGTAATCTGTGTCGTATGATGAGTCAGTATCACGTTTATGCCTCCTCTTTTAATCTCACGTAATCTGCTTTGCCTCCTCCCTAAATCTATTCTCCTCATGGTCAGCTGTCTAGAGGCTGTTTTAGAATAGGTAAAGCTGGGCCAATACGTTATTTAAGGCCCAAAGTAATAAAATTTCCAAATCTGGGATGACACTGGATAACCTAGTTTCAAAGACAAACTCAGTGTCAGAGGTCACCGCTTAAGAATCGTRCAGCTCCACTCGTAGGTRCATACTCGTACTTCTTAGCCTAAAAATACTTCATAATTTATGAAATAAATACAAATTCCAATATCAAAGTATCATAGAGTGAATGTACCAATAAGAAGAAAAATTAACAGTCCAAATAAATAAAAAAACATATAAATATATGATTTTTAACAATTAAAAATATGCACATTTTTTTAATTATAAAAATTTATGAAGGCTTTTAAATTACTAAATTTATAAACAAGAGTAATGTAGAATATGTATTATACAAGTGATGAGAGTTTGGTGTGAGAGAAATGAGTTAGGAAAGTAGGGTATTTATAGGAGTGAAAAAATAGAGGCCAAACCACTGGTTTTGGTTTAAACCYGTGGTTTGAGGCAATAGTCACTTGATTTGAACTGATAATTTTCAACACAATTTGACCACCCCTAACGACTATTTTTCCAAGGTTCAACTGGTAGTTTGAACCTCCAGTTTAACCAATGGTAGTTTTATTTTTCTAATTCGAAAATTTAAACCGCCTGTTCACAATTTTAAATTAGCTTAAATCAGAATTGGACCGCCTTATTGGCGGTTCTGGTTTTGATTTGAATTGTGGTCAATAAGGCGGTTCTGGTTAGATAAACTTTTTTAACTCAACAGAAGGTTGTAACCTTTCAACTTTATCAGCAGCTTTTGAAAATCTCAAAGTTGTGATGGTTGAGGTAGTGGTTGTAGTAGGAGTTAAGCCCGCTAATTGCAGTATCTCCACCCTTTAACTTCAAAAACCCTACATGGTAAAGTCTATAAATAGACGTAGAAGTCATAGGCAGAAGAATACACTGAATTAACTTCATTCTACATTTTTCTACACTAAAAGTCTCAAATTTCTGAATTGAATCTTCACATTTATAATTGATGAACAAAAATCCAAAAGRTGTTCCATATTACCCAATTTTCCTTCATCTTTGCTATTAAATTTGCAATTGAATTTTTCGAAAATCTTCCACAAAAACCTAGTAGCTTATTTTTGCCTCTTTGTGCAGCCGTCTCTTTGCAAATTGATCTTCTCAAGGTATGRATTTATTTCTTATTTTTATTATTTTTCATATAATTTTTCTGCATATACATGAAAAAACGTGAAGTAGCACATTTATTTATTCTAGAATTCCAAGAGGCCTTAATGATAAAATCGCTAGCTAAGAATCCTAGTTGGAGCTCTTGAAATGGCGAAGTCAGTAGGCCAATTGTATTGTTCACACACACTAGAAATTGAAAAGGTATCGACGCATAAAGAAATTGAAAAGGTACTGAGAATTCCGAGAGGTGCACTGAACTTGTATAAATACCCCCTATTTGTGGAAAAAATTAATCTTCATCACAATATAACTAAACTGCACCTTTTTTGGCTAAATAAAATTTAATCTCCATCAAAAATAATGGCTGACAACATGGAGAGTTCGCTTCGCAAGCTATCGGAAGCTCAGGAAAAARAAATTATCGCGTTTATGAGGCAAATGCAGGAAGAAAGTTCCGCAGACATGCGGAAGCTAGTCGGCCAGTTAGAAGCACTCACCCACATTTTGAGCAGTATAAATGCTCATTGGGTTGAGGTGGTTCTCTCTATCTCCAAGATCAAATCTGTTCTCSTCACCAAGCTTGGTGCACGGTTTGATGATGACAATGTGGATCGTGCTCTAGCGGGGACGAAGAGGAAGGCAGCCGAAGCTTGAACTTCTTTTCTGCATTAGCAATTTTTTTTCTTGCATTTGTAACTTTTTTTTTTTGCTAATTCGAAGAAGAAATTACTATTTTTAATTAKTGTGTATTTTTTAATTCAATATTGTGTGCTAATTAATATTAATAATAATAATTTAATGAATAACATTAAATATAGAGTCGAAATGGGATGAGAAAAAGTGTATAACTAAAACATATATTCTTTTTTATTTACATCCTAMATTAAATAAATGTTAGGTTTGTTTTGAACTGTAAGGAATAAAATTACAAATAAGTTCAGTTAACATATCATACATGTTCTCTTTTATTTTAAAAGTGAATCGCCTATGATTATTGATATAGGTATACAAGATAAGTAGTCTAATAAAAAATCAATTAAACAATGTAGCCTTTGATCTCACTTTACTGATGCACATAAATATAGAATCTATMTGTTCAACTAAAATAATACACATCCTAAGGCATTTCACTATGTATGTTACAAAATTCACTCCTTCATGACCATATCGGAAAGTTATTGTCAATGGGATCTGTTGAATAATGCAGGTTATGAAAATGCAAATAATACTTAAAAAAAGAGGTTAAAACAATGGATGAATGGTGAGTATTGGAGCCACATTTGTCTTTCGATTGTCGACTTTGGTTTTCTTCATATAATAATAATAATTATTATTATAAGTTGAACTTGTTATRCCAATGTTAATTATAATATAGTATGATCCTAACTAACACTATATATATTAGGTCAAGAAAATAGAATAATAAAAAAATYGTAATTAATAAGAAAAAAATTATGAACAAAGTTACATGCATATATATGGAGTTTTCTGGTAAATTAATTTTTGATTATTTGTTAGTTTATTTATTGAGTTTTTAATTTAATTGTGCAGCGGTAGATAATGGATCGAAGTTGGATATATGGTAAACGTAATACACTTAAATATATTCAAGGGGTTGAAAGTTTTTGAAATTTGTTGTGGAGAACAAAACTAAGTATGATTGGGAAATGATTCTGTGTCCTTGTGTTGATTGCAAAAATCTGAGACAATTATTGAGTACAAACCAAGTGAAGAGCCATTTGATACGTCGTGGTTTTAAAGAAGGTTATTCACGATGGATATGGCATGGTGAAACTTTACCTCCAACTGATAATACAACTCACTCGACAGATCCGTCTACGTATGATCGATTAGAATAATATAGAAAACGACGAGGATGTAGACAGTGATCGATTAGATAAAATGTTGCATGATATAGGAGGTGATATTAATAATGTTGCTGCATTTGAAAGATTATCTGTTGATYTTGYAAAATCGTTGTACCCTAAATGTACAAAATTTACAAACACTACAACAAAAGAGATCTCTAGTAACATAATTTAGTGACGCTTTTTAAAAAGCGTTGTCATGTTATGACATTTTTTTAAAAGGGTAAGTAAATCAAGGTTCTAACGWRGCTTTTTGTAAAATGTATTTAAATAGTGACATTTTTACAAAAGTGTCAYTATATTAACCAATATGACGACGCTTTTTTAAAAAGTGTATTTAAATAACAACATTTTTATAAAAGTGTCATGCTTTCTACCCATATGACGACACTTTTCAAAAGAATATATAATTAAGTAGTGACACTTTTCAATAGTGTCACTATGTTTACCCAATATCATGACACTTTTTAAAAAACGTATTTAAATAACGARATTTTCATAAAAGTGTCTACATTTTGATCAATATAAGCGACACATTCACAAAAGCGTCAGTATTTTCACAAAAGTTTGTTGACACTTTCGTCTAAGTGTCGTTAAATGGGTCACTACAACAAAAGAGATTTATAGCAACACAAATTGGTGATGCTTTTTAAAAAGTGTCATTTTCTAATTTCATTTTTTAAAAAGCGTAATTAAAACTAATTTATAACGACACTTTTTAAAAAAACGTAATTAAATAATGACATTTTTAGAAAAGTYTCGGCATGTTTAGTGTAAAATTAGAAGGTCTATGGTTTAAAAATAAGGATCAGATTTGAAATGTTGTTAATCAATATTAACAACARTGGTTAACAACATCAACTAAATAACACCAGGTTATGCAGCGGATATTTAAAAAGAGAACACGATTAAACAAAATCAGTTCACAAGTAAATACTTGTGAACTTGGGTGTACAAACCCGTAAACTATATTACTTTCGATTCATGTTCAATACACAATTATAAAGTAATATATGAAAACTAAATATCAAGAAACTTGATACTAAATACTTGTTGCCGGAATGGCAAGATCTTCTCCGTTGGTTACGCAACTTCAAAGATCTTGTTTATCACGATCGTTGGCTCCAAGTAGTATGTCGTGTTCTTCCTTCCTTCTTGGGCGTCTTCTTGCGTCGTGCGTCTAGCGTTCTTCTCCTCAAGAAATCCGTGCGTCAATCTTTAATAAAAACCGTGAGAACAAGTGTAGGATTACTTGTGTCTTAAATAGACAACTAAGAATCCTAAATTGGTAAAATCCTAAAAACAAATCCTAAACACAATTTAGGAATAATTAAAGTCTTGTGCATAATCTAGGAAACATAAAATTGTCCTAAATCTAGTTCCCTAATTTATTTTGTGCCCAAGAAAGACAAATAACAAAATAGGAATTATTGCCAAGAATAAATTCCTCAACAATCTCCCCCTTTTGCCTTTCTGGACAAAACACTAAGACGTAAACACAAATAAAAATACTAACTCCCCCTAAGCTAGAAAACTCCCCCTAAATAAAATACCCAATGTTGTTAACATGCAAACCAACATCACAAACCAGTATTGTTCAAACAAAACAGTTTTCTCAAATCAAACAAAGTAAAGGAACTCAATGACTTCGAATCCTCTTCGACCGTCGAGGAGATGTCGAAGTTCCTTCACCATCCTTCTTTCTTTTCTTCTTCTCCTTCAGCTTCAGCATTTTCTTCAAGGCCTTGTTGCGCACCCGTATTCGCTTACGCCTCCTCTCTTGAGTAAGGCTCGCCAAGGCTTCGGCGGCAACAGCATCAGCATCAGCAGCAGTCTCAGTTCCGGCAACATCAGCATCCTCTTCTCCAGCAACACTGTCTCCCCCTACGTTCGCGTCACTCTCTCCCCCTTTTTGACCAGAAAGGGAAAGGGCCTCCAACAACGAGCAACGAAGTGCCTGCAATTTAGAAATTTGCAAATCTATGGAGGCAACATGCGCACGCAGGAGCTGCGCAGAAATTCGAACCATGTTGGGATCATCCTTCTCAACATCACTAGCAACATCGGCAGGAGTAGGAGCCTGCCACGGCAAATCGAGCACCCTGGCACCAGTAGTGTGTTGACCCCTAAAAGCGAACCAATCCGCATCACCCGTGAGCACATCATCTGGGTGAAGCGTCAGACCCTGGCTCTTCAGTAGCCTGAAAATAAGAGAAGGAAAGCACAACGAGGCAGCCGACCTAGATGTGGCAAACTTAGTCACAATATCAAAAACATGGTGGCCGAAACTAAACTTAACTCCCTTCCCAAGCTTGAACAAAAACTGGGCCTGAGGCCGAGTAACAACTGTAGTATTCCTGGAAGGAACCCAATTGCAAAGTGCCACCTTATGCATAATAGAATGCAAGGAAGACAACCTAGTGCTAGGTAACTGCTCAAACCAAGAATGGACCATCCCTCCCGACAGAAAAGATACAACCTCATCCATGTCATCCACAGAAAAGTTACCTCGGTGCGTAGTCGTGCCAAACAAATCATCAATAAGGTCAGGGGTAAAGGCAAACACCTTGCCTCTCAGAAAAACCTTTCCATAGTTCACAGAACTTAAATCAGCAATTGATGGCAACATGTTGGCATAAAACTCAAGAACAATATTCCTAACAAATGGAATTGCGGTGGAAACTGTGGAAAACATACCATGGAAACGGAGATACGCTATCAGATTGTGGCGCTCACACAAGTCAAGCGACACCTTTCTCTCAGCGATTATATGTCGAGTCTGATAAACATCAAACAGCTCAGCAGCTTCAGCAGTTAAAAACTTCTCAGAGAAGGGCTCCATGTCCTCAATTTCTGGCGAAGGAATATCAGTGCCAGCGGAGGATTGGGAATGATCACACGCAGCCGAGGAGGACTGCGCGGGGGAATGCGATGGAACAAGAACAGACGCAGCGCGGGCGGACGAGACAGACCTAGAGTGACTCAATGTTGGTAAGGGACTACCAACATGGCTACCAACATCGTCCTTGGCAGCTGGCTTCCTTTTCTTCTTGCCCTTTTTGAAAGCAGCAAAAATCTCTTGCAACGGCACATCCATCGAAGAGTCAGGGGAATGTTCAAAAAGGCTCGTATCAAACTCAGGCGAAGCAGCAGGAGTCAGAGACGGCGGGGGAACCTCAGCAGTAGGCGACCTGGCGGAACTAGTAACTTCGCCAGTTATAAAATCCAGCACAGTATACGGAGGCGAAGAATACTCCGTAGCAGAAGATCTGGGAGAGACCTTAACATTCGCCCTGCTCGGAGAAGCACTGTCCTTTTTCTGGCCGGGTCTCCTGTCGGCTTTTCTTACGAGCTGCTTCCGGCGAGTAAACCTCTTCTTCTCCGGCAGACTGGGAGCAGAAGCAGACGGCGGCTCAACTCCAGCAACCAGAGCAGACGGCACAAAATCATGATCGTCGGGATCAGACTCCACGACAACATCTTCCTGGAGATTGATGTGTTCAATCGGTACGTGGCGGCGCGGACCTGCCTTYCTTTTCGGGACCGCGGGRGGCACGACGCCGGGCGGTATGTTGCGCAGACGCCTGGACCGCTGTAGGGTAGGATTCCCTACGCGACCAAAAGTCTCCGCCACAAAAGCTAAGTCGGGGGGATTATCGACATCAATCTCGTTTCCAGGCTGTCCAGGGAACACCTGAATAACAGGCGTAGCATCAACCGACGATGGAACATGTACGGCGGCGAGAGAATCTGGTGCATGCAAAACAGGTGGCGATGTTGATAGCGGCGGACTTGAAGAGCTACCACCACCAAACTCTTCACGGATATCCAGGCCGCCGATCTTTGGATATGGCAACGGTATCTGGGCGCCGGAGRGGCGAACCTCCTCTGGKAATTCAGGMACTGTCGGRGGTGGAGAGCTAGACATSCTGTACAATTTCACAGCAGCAAAGAACAAAGAGCAGAAAATCGATAGAAATTGAGAGAGGTAAGGAGTCTGAGAGTTGTAAACGAAGAAGGGTTTGGGGATTGTGATCAAACGGTAAGAATCCATTCTTTTAAGCCCCCCAAAAAAATGACCGTTGACACAGGTGAGAGAAGGAGTAAAAAATAAAATGAGAGGTTCCCAAACCACTCAGGCAATGCTTCTATCCCAAATTTAGCTAAATATAAATTCGTGAGTCTTTGTACCTTTCTAAAATAGAGCCCAAGCGCGTGGAGGATGCACTCAAGGATGAGTTCTGGATTCGGGCCATGCAAGAGGAGCTGGAGCAATTCTCCAAGAATGATGTATGGGATCTTGTTCCAAGGCCAGAGAATGTTCATGTGACAGGGACCAAGTGGATATTCAAAAACAAGACTGATGAAGCAGGCAACATTGTGAGGAATAAAGCTCGACTTGTCGCACAAGGGTATACGCAAATTGAAGGCATTGATTTTGATGAGACTTTTGCCCCTGTTGCTCGAATTGAGTCGGTAAGACTTTTGCTTTCTGTTGCTTGTCATATGAAAATTTCGTTACATCAAATGGACATTAAGAGTGCGTTTTTGAATGGGGTATTAAGTGAAGAAGTATATGTTGAGCAGCCTAAAGGGTTTGTGGATCCTCAAAAACCTGATTTTGTTTTAAAATTGAAAAAGGCACTTTATGGTTTAAAACAAGCTCCGAGAGCTTGGTATGAAAGGCTAACTCAACATTTGCTTTATTTGAATTTTAGACGAGGAGAAGTTGACAAAACCTTGTTTCTTCTTAAATCCAACAAACACATCTTAATTGTCCAAATTTATGTAGACGATATTATTTTTGGATCCACTAACGAGCAGATGGTCAAGGAGTTTGTCACTCGAATGTCTGATACGTTCGAAATGAGCATGGAAGGTAACCTCTCGTATTTCCTTGGTTTACAAATTAAACAGCTTGATGACGGTATTTTCCTTTCCCAGACTAAATATGCAAAGAACTTAGTCAAAAAGTTTGGGTTAGAAGGTGAATCTGTTAAGAAAACACCACTGGGAAAAACTGTGAAGCTGACCAGAGACGATGTTGGTAAGGGTGTTGATAACACCATGTACAGGAGTATGATATGAGAGGTTCCCAAACCACTCAGGCAATGCTTCTATCCCAAATTTAGCTAAATATAAATTCGTGAGTCTTTGTACCTTTCTAAAATAGAGCCCAAGCGCGTGGAGGATGCACTCAAGGATGAGTTCTGGATTCGGGCCATGCAAGAGGAGCTGGAGCAATTCTCCAAGAATGATGTATGGGATCTTGTTCCAAGGCCAGAGAATGTTCATGTGACAGGGACCAAGTGGATATTCAAAAACAAGACTGATGAAGCAGGCAACATTGTGAGGAATAAAGCTCGACTTGTCGCACAAGGGTATACGCAAATTGAAGGCATTGATTTTGATGAGACTTTTGCCCCTGTTGCTCGAATTGAGTCGGTAAGACTTTTGCTTTCTGTTGCTTGTCATATGAAAATTTCGTTACATCAAATGGACATTAAGAGTGCGTTTTTGAATGGGGTATTAAGTGAAGAAGTATATGTTGAGCAGCCTAAAGGGTTTGTGGATCCTCAAAAACCTGATTTTGTTTTAAAATTGAAAAAGGCACTTTATGGTTTAAAACAAGCTCCGAGAGCTTGGTATGAAAGGCTAACTCAACATTTGCTTTATTTGAATTTTAGACGAGGAGAAGTTGACAAAACCTTGTTTCTTCTTAAATCCAACAAACACATCTTAATTGTCCAAATTTATGTAGACGATATTATTTTTGGATCCACTAACGAGCAGATGGTCAAGGAGTTTGTCACTCGAATGTCTGATACGTTCGAAATGAGCATGGAAGGTAACCTCTCGTATTTCCTTGGTTTACAAATTAAACAGCTTGATGACGGTATTTTCCTTTCCCAGACTAAATATGCAAAGAACTTAGTCAAAAAGTTTGGGTTAGAAGGTGAATCTGTTAAGAAAACACCACTGGGAAAAACTGTGAAGCTGACCAGAGACGATGTTGGTAAGGGTGTTGATAACACCATGTACAGGAGTATGATA